>JAHDVE020008713.1:0-83973 GCA_022606495.2 Halesus radiatus | reverse complement strand
TAGTATTTAAAATGTCTTTGTCGTGGGTGGTATACTTTAATGGGATATTAAGGGTGTAGTTTGTTGAAGATCTTGTTAATGCCATTGATTGCGATTGTAGGAGAATATGAAGATTAGATTTGAAGAGTTGAATGGTTGCAGACTTAGTGTAAAGTTGTCTAATTGTCATAACATCTAAAAGCTTGAAAATTTCAGCAAAATTTGTAAAGTATGGTACTTGGAGAATAAGTTTAATTACTGTATTTTGTGCCTTTACTAGATGTTCTATACAAATATTACTTGAACTTCTCCAAGACAGTAGTCCATATTGACCCTCTTCTATATTGGTCACCGCAAAGGAATAATTTAACAACCAATTACATGAATACCAGCAATTTTTTTGTACGACATAAAAACAGGCTGTTAGGAAGTATTTAACATGCAATGAATGCGAACCAAGAATAACCAAGTTTTTTCATACGAAGTGTGACTCATCAAGTAGAACCTGTAGCTTGGAACAAGATCTAGATTATTTCATCATTGAAAAAACATGTGCAAAAGAATCACGTTGTGGTGGTATTTGGTATGCAAAACTTATCCGTAGGGTCGACTGCTAAACTCTAACAACTAAAATAATTAAGAGGAAAAGTTAGTTTTGGATTTGAGATACACACCCGCACATAATGATTTTTTTTTAAAGTAAAGGTATACGAGTAGTAAATATCTAGTACGGATTAGAAGTATTTTTTTGTTTTTGTTTTAAATTATGATATATCGGTCAATAAAGAAATTTGGAGGCAACTTCAGAAATTATTTATCATATTTTTTCGGGTGGATATTTTAAATTACGTACTGTAAATTTGTGTTCCAAAGTAATTAGTCATTTTTAATTTATATTTAAGCCCATCATAAACTCGATTTTAACACGTTTTAATTATTTATTTTATAAATCATTATATTTCAATAATAGAGAGGGTTTTTTTTAATCATCATTAACCCCCAAATAATTGCTAAAGTTGTTTGTAAAATCGTGTAAAATTGATTTATGTAATGGCCTATATTTTATAAATTAAAAAGTTTAAAAAAAAAACTTTTATAATCGTTTTAGTAGAGAATTTTGGCCTCAAATCCGAAATTCCGTTTTGTGTGAAACAGGTCGCGCAGCCCTTCCTCTTAAGATCCCCCTTCCTTACAGCACATAACACGTAAGGGGCTTTCGGTTTGAGAAAGTCTCACGCCACCAATCTCATGTGGACATATAATAACATCGCTTATCGATTTACTTGAGCGAGTAAACTATTAAATAATATGGGACGAAGTTGGTCGGATGTCATGATGATTATAATTTATGCATGGGAATAATGCTAGCGGCAGTCATAGAAACGGGATGCTACACTGCCTCGAATCTTTTATAGAAAGCTGTACGAAATCTTCTCCGAGCTTTAGAATTACTTATAAAAGTTTTCTGGCTTTAATAATGGATGAATAATGAATCTTTTAATTAACTTAAGACGTTCAGCAAGCATTGTATTATTTCTCGTCCGACAGATTGCACAGCAATTAAGAAAAATGTTCGTATATATTCACATAGGTGCACAATTTCGGCATTATTGTCTTGTGATTGATTGAGTGGAGTGTTTTTTTTTCTGTAAGAGTCTACTGGCTGTTCAACATATTTCAATGGCTTCGATAATACGCTTCAATGGAAAATTAAGGAAGCCGCTTTTTACTAAGAGGCACATTGTATTTCAACGGCCATACGCAATATTTATATAATATAATACAGTTTTTTGTGGAACTCACATAAGTTTTTGCCGTAGTAAGCTCTTGTAAATGTAGGCTTATACTCTAATATGTTACTTTGAAGTTTGTAAGGTTAAAAATAAATAAAACATGTTTATAAATGTAAATGGAAAAATGAAAACCTGGTTAAATGTGTGAGTACACCCTCTTCGATGATGAATAAGCTTCTTACCTGGAAGTAAAGAAAAAATATTTTATTAGATAGAGTTAAATTTTTTATAGGTTATGCGGGACACCAGTTCTTCGTGTGCAATATCTAAGTATGCGCAATACATAATAAACCTTTATTTGCATATTATTTATTCAGACGTATTATTTACAATGTTCCATGTAAATCGTGTAAAGTCGATATGCGTACCTAATGGTATTATGAACGCCCTGCAATCAGAACAAAGGCTAACTTAACTAACCTAATAAACTCATACGATTATATATGCGAGTATTGTTTATACGCAAATAATTTTTTGAATAGTTTTATAGACAGCCCTGATATCGTCAGCTTAATTACATTTAATATTCCAACTAGAACTACTCGATCTAAAATTTTGTTTATCTGTAACAATAATTTCAGGACTGAGTCATTCAAATATTCATTGGTACCTCGACTGCCCACATAAGGTAATACATATTCAGATATAGTAGACATTTTCAACTGCTCGGAATACAAATACAAACAAATGATTATTGCATACATCCTCAACAATTTTTAATACTCGTATATATCTAAATAATGTTTTTATTTTCATGTCTAATGTCGTAAATCAACAAATTTTTTCAAATATTCGCAAGAATGATTTTTCCAGAACAAAACATTTAAGGACGTGAACCCAAATAAGGCGCTAAACGTCACATTGCGGGTTGCTAACGCAAGCAAAACAAAAAAATTGTCTGTTAATTCTATGTGGGTAGTTAGGAAAATTTGTAAGGATTCTAATCTAATGATTTAAATTTGATAAAATGTATTTTGGAGATTTTACCTAAAATTCCAGTACTTACTTACTTTTTATTTTATTTTTATTGTATAATATTAATTACATACAATGGGAACTTGTACCCGCTAAGCCACTGCAAGTAGCTTGTTAGTAGGAGTTTAGTTCAACAATATTATATAATGCAACAATAAATAAAAATCATCATACAAATGTAGCGCAAAATTAGGACAATATAGGTGCATGCATGTTGTGATCAATGTACACATGTTGGAAAAAGATATAAAAAAAACAACATGACAGTTTTGTTATAGAGATACTATAATATTAATAATAATTGGATTACTTCTATAGCGCTGTTTTCGTGGGAAAATCATCTCAAGAGCTAGTCCTACCAGAGTCCAATTTCATAACATCGATTTAAATAATATAATAAAAATATGAGTATTGTAAAAAATACCAAAATTATGAAAGTATCAATATTATAAAAATATCAAAATTATAAAAGTATTAATATTATAAAAATATCAATATTATAAAAGTATCAATATTATAAAAATATCAATATTATAAAAATATCAATATTATATAAAAAATGTTAATATTATAAAAATATCAATATTATAAAAATATTAATTTCATAAAAATGCAAATATTATAAAAATATCAAAATTATGAAAGTATTAATATTATAAAAATATTAAAATTATAAAAGTATCAATATTATAAAAATATCAATATTATAAAAATATCAAAATTATGAAAGTATTAATATTATAAAAATATCAAAATTATAAAAGTATCAATATTATAAAAATATCAATATTATAAAAATATAAATATTATAAAAATGTCAATATTTTAAAAATAACAATATCATAAAAATTTTAATATTATAAAAATATCAATATTATAAAAATATCAATATTATAAAAATATCAATATTATAAAAATAACAATATTATAAAAAATGTTAATATTACAAAAATATCAATATTATAAAAATATCAAAAATAATAGAACTTAAAAGAATACAGTCTAAGAACTTTTAACATTGGAAACATTTTGGTGAATTTTCGTCTAGAATTTATAATCATCGAAATATTTCTTGCCTTATTTACATAGAGTTTAGTCCGTTACAGATCAAATTTTACTAGTGCTCTTCCTAAAAAAGCGTTTAAAAAAATGTGTTTTTTTAAATACTCTTTTTAAAAATTGCAACAATCAGTAACAAAACCACGTCACGCCACTGCAATCAAAGATAAATATTTATATATTTTCATGTTCATTAAAAAAGTCGACATGGTGTCACAGTCGTAAAATTTATTTACGTGTTACTAAATGCAACCCCAAGTGTGTATAATTTTATCCGGTTTCTTGATTTTACGGAGGAGTCAATAATAGTACTACCGGATTATACCCAACAGGTTTTTACTTGAAACTACCATAAATTTCATTCACAGTTATATTGGTCAGCACTTCGAGTCAACACCTCAGAGCCTTCATTAAAAAACAAAGCAGTAACATGAAACGCTTGACGGAATTAATAAATTAAACAAGAATGACAAAATAAGGTTTTCCAATTGTACTTTTTATTTTTTGTTATTTATATTATATTAATATTTATCATGTTACATTGTTAATAATAATTATACTGCAACCTCTGAGCCTACAGCACAAACTCTTACCACCCAGCTACGGAGCTCGTCATCTTATTTTTAATGTAATATATTTTGCTTCTTACAATGTTATTATTAATTTTTTAAAACACGATCAGAAGAATTTCACACTGCTGGCAGCATTGTTTTACTAATTTTTCTAGTTATTGTTTTGCGAAGATGGGACGAAAACCAATATAAAAAAATACAAGTTGATCATAAATCTTTTTTTTTTATTAATATTTTACCAAAATCATTCATTGCTTTCAATAAAGCATTTTATTGATTAATTACCTACTTAGTATATTAACGTTTTTCATCCAGGTACAGAACGACTTAAAATAATCATAATTCCTGTTGAATAATGCGTCTATTAAAATCTACATTGTGTAAGAACACATCTCAACAGAAATTAGCATAATTTATCTTCACAAAAACATTTTTTTCTTCCGCACGATCTCTGAATTCCCGAGCGAAAAAACTTCCACGGCAAGTGAAGATCCACCGATCAATCATAAAGATTTTCGTGAACAATATTCGAGGTCACACGTCCCCATACAAACCACATAGACAATTACCTGTCGGTCCAGCAGAGTTGAAGGTCTCGTATGCCTAGATCAGCTGACGATGGTGCGAATTAGTCGATTTTAACCCGAAGTCCAATAAGTATAAAACCTGTTAGTAATTTCTGTATTCCTCCTGGGATATATTTTTATTACGTTGTTTGGAAAAGGGCCTCTGATTTGTTTATTGTTAGAATTTTCATGATTCGATATTTTTATTGGTATTGTTAATGATTACACGTGATGATTATAAAGTGCCCATTAAATTCATGTCTTTAGGGTGAATTTCATTCTTCATTTAGCATTGGTATAGGTAGGTACTACAATTTGTTATGAACTTAACCCTCTTACGAGTTTTGGCCTTAATTGGGGACAGCTATCAATTTGCGTATTTGAGGCTACCCTCGATAGATGGCAGTATTTTAGTCAATGTACATTCAAGTTAAAAAACTATATTTCATCTAGTGACCACTAGATGGATAATCTAACACACGGTTTACATTATTTTGCTATTCCTAACCTCTCTTTGACAGTAGGACGACTTGAAGTTTTGTTGATATTTTTTACTAAAAATAATTAGTTTGTTCTAACAGTAATAAAATAATTTCGGTATAGTAGAAAACATTTAAATAATATTATGTTTGTAACCGAAATTTTCTATACGTCTAAGTGATACGAGTCCCAATATAAGGAAAATAATTTATTTTCTAAGCTTTGGATATGGTAAAGAAAATAATAATAAAAAAATCCACATCTGGAACATTATGTAATACACATTTCACAAAAATCATTTTTTACGTCCTTCGTAATTCGTCCCTGAGAGGGTTAGGAAGACGATAAAAATGTTAATGTACTTTGAAAAATAATATCATTGTCGTGTAATACTAAATACTAAATTTCATAATATAAATAAATATAAAAGGAATAGAAAAGTTTAGTATAAGTCAAGAATAAAATCTGGCTGAAAGGGGTCAATGAAACAACCTTAAAAACAACACGAAACACGACACAGAAGACGCACTATTACAAAACATCAAAATAAATAACTCTAGTCCGCCTCAGAACAGGAGCCCCTAGTGAGGAGGCCTAAGAAAAACAGAAAAAGATCAAATGGTTTACAAAATATAATAACTAACATATGTACCATTTTGCATCATAAACTTTATTCTGCTAATTTTTTTATATTTACACCTAATCGCCAATAAATAAAAATAATATAACATTTAATTTATTAATTGATAAACTAAAGTTTTTAAGACAAGATTTTTGTGCATAGCGCAAAGGGTAACAATTATTTTTATAAACAATAATTATTAGCCTGAAACACTCATCCAAATTGAAAAAACTTTCTGAGAAAAGATAAATGTCGCCGACAGGACTCGAACCTGCACCCTTCTGATTGCCGGTCAGATGCTCTACCATGTCTAGATGCTCTGTCGGCGACATTTATCTTTTCTCAGAAAGTTTTTTCAATTTGGATGAGTGTTTCAGGCTAATAATTATTGTTTATAAAAATAATTGTTAACATTTAATTGACCGCACCAAGTTAAACTCCTACAGATAGGTATATTTCGAATACAACCATAATGCATCTAGCTTCCTATATTATAGCACGATCTGTGATCCTATTAGGTCAGACCGTACAAAGGATATTCTCATGGGCTTCTTATCACGCAAGTAATAATATTCACTCAACTCGCTCAACTGGCTCGGCCGTCCGAGTTAGGAGCAATAGTGGAGCAATGTAAGATACAAAGTTGTACATCGGGTTCGAGTCCAGGAAATTCCTACTTCCGTATCTCGCATGCCATACTAGTACTAGACTTATGCAAGGAGTTCTGTACTGCGGGTAACTACAATCTACGTACACTCGCTCTAACTGGGGGTGACTCCAAAGGACTAAGACTCACCATATTATATTGTATAACTTTCAGAACGTCATCCAAAATTTCAGTCTATTCGGTACCATAGAGCCGGTGCTAAACGAAAATAAAACCGAACGCATAACCTCACATTTCATATAAAAAATTACAGATAATTTTTAAATCTTTTTGCTGAAAAGTTTTTAGAACGACAATCTTAGTAGGAATCCAGATTTTCAGTTCGTCCGGTTTCATAGAGCCTAAGCCGTGGAACTAAAAAAAACCTAAAATATAAAACCTAAACAAGGAACTCCATTTCAATTGTTTATATATTTTTAGTCTATATTGTTCTTCCAACTTAAATACTAGCTTTTTTTTACAGTTCGTATTCACAGTAAAATTAATTTTTGAAGTTCGTTTATTTAAACCCATCAAAGCAAGTAACGGTGACCGCGTGACGTCACATGAGCGTCATACGGTCACACCGGATGAATTTATACAGAAAGAATTTAGGCGCAAACAACCGCATGACGACGTTCCAATGGTACCAATGAAACATGGCGCTTTGATGAGATTGTTTTTTATTCACTATAAAATAACGATTTGTAACTTCTACAAATAACTATATAAAATAAAACTTTTGTATTTGGAATCGGCTTTTGTTGATTTACATGAATATGTACTTTTTAAGCATAAATATGCTTTGGTTATAAAAACATTTATGTTGTTTGTTTTAAAACCATACTTTGATAGTATTTTAGAAGTCGCGCGTCACGTCAATCAGGTTTCGTTTATATCCAGGCTTTATCAGGCGTCAAAAATATGAACCTTTTAGTTTTTTTACGAGTAAAAACCGGATACTTCATAATGTCGGGAATTATCGAGGTATTACCTAGAGTTCTAGAGAATATAATGAAAAATAATCGAACAAAGTTCTTTGCTTAGTTAACATTTTTACTTATACATATTATTGGCTGATTTAAAAAAAAAAAACAAAATACATATTTTTTTAATTATTAAAACATAATGTAGTCTTTATTATTTTAGTCCTATAACTTAACAGAACCACCATTGAGATAAGGAGTCCATGGTATGTATTCTATACCATGACTTCGGCAGACCCATTGTGACCTCTTATAAGAGTCTGATAGGAGAACTGGCAAGGCGAACCCTTAATAAATTGAAACCACGTTTCCTTGCTAGACTCCAACAAGAGGTTTGCTCAGATTTACCAGCTTACCGTGACTATTTAGAAAACTGTTTTTCTTATCAGACTACAAAAAGAGGTCACAGTGGTTCACCGGCTTACTTTAACATTATTTAGAATGATTCTCACTAGAATCTTATGGCAGGACACGAAGGCTGTACCAAAGTTATCAGAGAGAATTCCCGCCATGTCAAGCCCGAGGCACAATGATAATCTTTGCCTTCAAGTAAAAACCCACTTACAGCGTAATTTTTGAGAAGTCCGTTGATTTAATAAATCCAGAAATATGTTTTTACTCTGCCAATGGACGTAGTGCGTTATATTATAAAATTATGATCACCAACTTAATAAGAAAAATGTTCAAAAGCAGTAGCGGTTCGTAGTCTAAATCATTTCAACATTAAAGCGATTAAAAAAAAGAATGAATTTTGGCATTTTCTAATATGACTTTTCAAAATTAGAAATAACCAAAAAAATTAAGTACCTAAACAATATCAATAATATTCATACAATGAAATAGAAAAAAAAAACAGAAAAGGTGGAAAGGTTTTTTTGCTTATCGCGGCGCATCGAAATAACGAATTTTGGCTCTGAAGCATATTCCGGCGCCGAATGAACCGTAGTTATGTTGTATTATATATCCCATAGGTTTTTTAGCTCCATAGGTGCGTTCCCAGAATCGTCCGAACTGCTCACTACTAAGAGATTCTCAATTTAGGTACGTTGTGAGACTAAAGGGAGTGGGTGGGGATGAAAATGGCGGATTTCCATTTCCATTTCTATTCTATTTCCAATGGGAGAGGGGATGGGGAATACGAGGAAGAACCTGTTTATTCAGATCTGGTCACAAAATATGGCTAAAGCCATATCAAGCAACGCAACGTTTCGATTCTGAATGGTGGTCTTTCACCAGGATGATACTATTGCCGCTCACATTATTTTGCAAAGACATATATATTTATTTATAGCTTTATAAAGAAGTACCTGTAACCGCCTTCCCAGAGAAAGCCAGCATAAAGAAAATAGTTTCCATCCTAACGGTAAATCTAGAATGCAATGTAGCTAAAAATTCAAAGTTATGAGTTCACTCCAAGCCTCGATCGATGCCATCAAGATGGAGCAACCTCGCCAAACTGGATGCAAAACTACCAACATGTCGATAATTATATTATATTTTAAACACTTTCCTTTCACATTCACCTCGTTACTCTACAAAATATTTGATTTAATCAGGATGAGATTTCAATATGGACAGATTTAGCAAATGTATTGATAAGAAAACGGCCTTGAAATCGCTTTGATTTGAAATGACGGTTAAGAAAATAATTTTCCCCTTTTGCTTAGTGCCTGTTTTTTATTTGACAACGGGTAAGCCAATTTGAGAACTCGAGTTTAAGCTTGTAGTTGACCTGCATTGGAGTTTTGTATTCAGTTGCAACCAGGTGAGTGAATAGTGTTTAGGTGACAGATTTGAACCCTGTCTTCTCTTAGCAATTTTGTATTCATATTAAAATCACAAAAAAGCTTTTCTGTTTTTTTGTATAGAAACGAAATCCATACATATTTAAAATACTTAATAGGGTCCCATGTCAAAGCAGAGGAAACCTAGAAGAATAAATAAGAAAAGTTAAGAAACGTTAAGAAAGGTTAAGAAAATTTAAGAAACGTTAAGAAAAGTTAAGAAAAAAATATAAATGATAAGCAATGTGAAGAAAAAATTAAGGCAAGTTAAGAAAAGTTAAGAAATGGTGAGTAATGTTAAGAAAGGTAAAGAAAAGTTAAGAAAAAAACATTACCTAACCTAACCTAACCTTAACTAATCTAACATAACCTAACCCTTAATATGATTTTATCGTCTTCTGTTTGGTCGCTGTTTAGCTTTCTCCGGTTACATAATACAAAAGACAAAAACGAATGAATGAATGAACCAAAATTACGGAAAGTTTTATTTATCTAGACTTGCCGGAAAATCACGATACGACCTTTAATATAAATATGTATGTGAATTAAGAAAAATTAAAAGTGATTAGAGAGATAAATTTTTTTTAAACATCATACCATATAAAATGAAGCTAACTGAATTGATACTATAAATTATGTGAAAATTCTGCTGTTATTTATCAACTGTTAATTTATCGTTTTTAATAGTATATTTGCATACACCTAAACTGCTACTTACAATAATGTTCACTCTGATTATATCAATAATACGATAATTGTAGTTATTCATTTTTATATATATATATTTTATTATCTGTAATATTACGTAGGTACTATGATTCATTTAATGGAACTTGTTTAGAATATAGGTTCCCAAACTTTTTTTCCCCGTGGTCCTCTTTACCGATCCCCTACAAATCTATATGGACCCCCAGGGGTCCGTACGGACCACTTGTACGGGAACCTATGGTCTAGGTCTAGAAGGTCTCTTTTATTATGTTCACACACTTATTTATAACTACTGTTTGTTTCCAAGATAAAAAATAAATCCGAGAGTGCGAACTTATAATTTGCAAAAGTACTCTCTGGTAAAAAAAATACACATACCTTTATCGAAAAACACATATTTTGACCAACGCTCAAGCTACAGACACGTACCGAATAGTGCTGTATCTTTTAACTAACTTAACTTAGCTATAAATCAAAAAATCTGTTCATGTGATATCTAAAGTTACGAAACTCTCCAACACCAGAGCTCATTAGCAATGTGTTTGAAATTTTTAGACGAACGCATTTATTTTCTACGTAGTTTTGATATTATATTTAGCTGTAAAAAGGTAAGACAAGATACCAAATTGTTTATTCTATATCATTAATTATGTAATGAGAAACGTGACTTGGAAAAAAAACAGTAAATAACTCTAGCGAAACCAGGTGGTAAAATTAGTTTGGATTGTTTTCTGTACACCAGTTATTTATAAATCCTAACGACCAGCTGTCTCATATATAATAATAAACACATATAGCTAGGTGCTAAGTGATGTCATTGACTTCTGAATTCAAGTTCAGAATAACCACATGTTTGCGCTAACGGAACACGGTAGTTCGGTGTATTAAGTTATTGTATAGTCGATTATCCCTGCAGGTCCGATACATCGAACCCGTTCGATTGAACTTGCTGAGCGAAATCTGCGCCGCCTCGCTCCCAGTGCAAGGCAGTGCCTAGCAATTGGAAAGATGCTGCTAACTTATTTCTACCATAATTTTATACTTTATAGGATTTTCAATGCGAACAAGCATGATATTCTGTTTAATCTAAGTTGTAAATCATGCTCTACGCATAAAAATGCTATCGCGAAAGTGAACGGTAGAAGCAGACGGGACCGCCCGAATAAGACATGGCACTACCAAGTCAACCAAATACCCGAGTCGGGTCATATCGGAATAAAAGAAGATTACGTATAATAAAAAGATTTTTGTTTCATTTTTTTAAATGTACCTATATATGATGCTGTCAAACAATAAACGCATCTGTTTTCACATGTTAGGTTCGAAATTACTTTCATCACTTCAAATTCTATCTCGATTTGATTGCATTGTAACTCAATTCTGAGTACGAATATATACAAGGTGTCCGGACACCTATATATACAAGGTGTCCGGACACCTTGTATATATACGGGGGCATAGTGCAGTAACTGCGGGGGGTGATTCTACATGAAATAAAAAAGATAAATAACCTTTTTCGAAATTCCAACGTTAGTTTTCAAATAAAAATGTTCAATTGTTTGAGTGAAAAAAAAAGTTCTATAAAAAAAAATTGCATTGAAAAAAAATCAATGTAGTTTTAAAAAAAAATATTATTATTACCATAACGCCTTTTGGACTGTGTTATTAAAAAAAAAAGTGTAAAAACTGAAAATACGATATACCAGATTAACCTAAATAATTTGAAACTTGTTTAAAAAAGTACAAAAAAAACGAAATAAATACATCGAAGGAAAAAAAAAATTAATATAAGTATATAAAAATAAGAAAGCAAAAAATAAACAATCCTGCTTAAAAGAAATTTCATTTGGCGCATTTTCATAAGTGCACGTTTCCTATCTGAAATCGCACTGGCCGGACCGAATGCACCGATCGTTTCCTTATCTCGTAGTTAGCCAATGAACTTGGATCAATTGGGTCAAGTATATTTTGTACTTCGCTAGGAAACAGCGCGCCGCGTGAAAGGAATTTCATTGCCGGTAAGTGGGGCATTGCCCTCTGCAAAACCTGCCATTTTCGTAATACCGTGAGAATGACAGAATATTCAACTTCGCATTTTCAATTGGGTAAACGAGTTATTTTGCTAGCGCAAATTAAAAAAAAAAACTTAATTGTTTATTCTAGTTGCTAATCGTTATTTTCCACGACGAAAACTGAGAAAATATATTATTTATAATTTTGCAGGTGAAGAAAATATTCGGTATTTACCAGTATTAAATTATTAAAGCGTCTGAGATCTCTGAGACGAATGTGTGGTAAAACCATGTATGATCGTGTGAAAAATATTGAAATTCGTAAAGAATGCAAGGCTGATGTAAGCGTAATGAGTAAGATTAAGAAAGGGAGGCTTAGATGGTTTGGGCATGTGGAGCGAATGAACGAAGAAAGGAGTGTAAGAAGAATGTATGACGCGAATGTGAATGGAAGAAGAAGCCGGGGACGTCCGAGGAAGACATGACACGATCAAGTGAATCAAATACTTGAGTCGGGCCATGTCAGAAGTCGGAATAATACAAGAGAATGTATGAACCGATGTATGAATGTGAATGAAGCAAGAAGTATATGCCAAGATCGAGTTGTTTGGCGGTCCGTCCTCTCTGCCTACCCCTGCGGAGAAACGGCGTGATGGTTAGTTAGTTAGTTAGTTAAAGTGTCTGAAACGGTCCTTATCAGTTAGTCAAAACATTGAATATTTCAATAACTCTACTATTATTTTTTAGTGATAAGGTTCCTCGGTATTTTACATATTTATTTTTTTATCTAGCGTATAGCGACGGGCATATATTATTTTATGTAATAACATATATTTGTGATATTTTTAATCGGAGTTATAATTCGATATTTGATTCGATTACCCGAGCATACCAACGAAATACGTATTTAATTTGTTTATTTTTTATTATTTATTAGGAACATTTAACAGAGTGATTTTACATATTGAAAGAAGAAAAAAATTAACGTAAGTAAATGATAACAATAATTAATAATAATTGGATTACTTCTATAGTGCCGTTTTCGTGGGAAAATCACCTTTAAAATTAATTAAATAACATATCACTTGGCGTACAACCAATACCTTACAGCAGATACAATTATAATTCTACCGAATGTGTTATTGACAATTTAAAGCACTGTCTTATACCTATAATATACCTTTTTTGTATAATAATAAAAAATATTTTCTGTCCTATTTTATACCACCTTGGGTTGAAGCAGGAAAATATCTGAAAACATTATGTAAAATCTACCTTAAAAGTATTACAAAAGATGTTGCGGGGTATGAAAGGATTTCAGATTTGGGGGATAAACTTGTATCAGATGGGACAAAAAAAATTTCTGTTAAAATAAAAATCTTATTTTTATTTAAATAGAAACTTGCACATTTTTTATATAAGTGTATATAGATCAGAAAGCGCATAGTATGCAAACATCCGTTTTAAAATGATGTTAACATCCCCTAAAAATACAATTTAAAAAATTGAGTAGGTTCCACCGAGATTTGAACTCGGATCGCTGGATTCAAAGTCCAGAGTGCTAACCGTTACACCATGGAACCGATATGAGAATCTTACGCGAGATGAGATCCAAGTCTACTCTCTGTGATAGATTACTTGGTACGAACGAATCGATTACATAGTCGTGCAGGTCGTCAGCATTTCACTTTAGTTAGACGCGCTGTAAAATTGAAACGTTCACGTCATATCACGACAGGCTCTACAATGAAACTGTTAGAGCTTTAAATCCAGTGATCAGGGTTCGAAGCTCCGTAGAATTTTGTTTTTTTTTTATTTTTTACCCAAGTAAACAAGATTTTTTCCTAATGAATCACTTAATTCAGTCTCACATTCTGTCGTAGAAAAATAATATTATTATGGGAAACGTATGTCCAAGAGTATAAAAGGGACAATCGAGTATGAAAGAAACAGCATTACCTATGGAAGAATATAAGTGAATGACAGGTTGTCTCGTCCTTCTTCTTCAATACCTCAGCTTCATAACGTGTAACATTGTGCGGTTATAATTATACCAACCAACCAACAAACGAATTTGATTCATCACCACATAAACCCCGATATTATTGAAGACGGCACGCCACACTACCTTTTTAGACACCGATAATGAATTTTCGTAGCAAAAATTTAGGATTTTCTTTCAGGAAGTATTAAATATTAGTCGAGTAATCAAATTATTGGGTACTTGCGGTGGATAATTTCAAAAGTCGGAATAATACGATATTATGTATGATACGACGTATGATTATATACATCAATACAAGAGTTTTGTTGCGTTCCGTCCCCTCTGCTTAGTCATGAGGGAAATGGCGTACACTAAATCATTACCCAACACACTTCCATAGAAGGTTCTTGGTAGAACACAGGTTATTTTATTTTTATTTAAGTGTAGAGAATTGATACAACTTGACCTTCATATAATTTCTATATGCGCTGTTGACAACCAGCTGCACTTCGGGCTCCGGAATATATAGCTGAGCAGTGACCTTTTTGGCAATTACTTAAACTATATAGAATGTTAAAATAAAATATGTATATTAATAACTAATTGATGAATAAACGATTTTATTATTATTAATAGAACCTAACTTTTTAAACTTATTATTTTGTCTTGTTTTTCGTGAAAGAGAAACGTCAAATGTACGTCTATGAAAGTGGGATGGGACTATTTTATTTTCTATGATATTGGGCGGGTACTATTTTATAGTCTACGAAAGTGGGCGGGCACCTCCATAGACAATTTAGGATAAAAAATGATCGGAAACAGGCAAACAGAGCGAATTCTGAACACAACAGATTGATCATTCGAAAAGTTGGGAAGAACGGCCGTTAGCGTAGCATACTCAAAAGTCAATGTTTTTACTTCAACCGTCATGCGAATGGGCTGAAAAACACAATCGGCACGCTACATCTCCCTCTCCCGTCGCGAGGGTATATCGGAGAAGAGCAGAGGCACGCTTCCGGATGTTAACCACCGTATTTGAAGTGATTACCGCCAAGATATGTCTTCATTTGCCGTCCCTACGTGGCCGCATTACCATCCTGACTGTTAACGAGCGGCTAATTTGCCGCTGCCCTTGTTGGGGCGCGTTTCCACCGCGCGGGGCATAAAGCAGAAATGCGGGTCCGAAAACGTCGCGTGGAATGCGACCGGGCGGGCTGAGATTGTTCCCCTCGCGAGATCTGCCGGCCAATGGGGCTCAGTGGAAACCAGTGGGATATGGGAGAAGGTCTCCGATTCATGTGACACGGAGACCTCTGGAAATGGGTGTAATGGGTTGCAAGCAATCAGTAGCAGCATATTGAAGCACGAGACAAATTTATTTCATTTTTTGGAATAACTTATTGAAGCTTGTAAATCTCATTGTAATATATTTTTAATCATTGAAAACAATATTAACATCTCTCAAAATGAAACATGGTACTGAAAAGACAGAGAAAATAACAAGATAACGGTAGCAGCTGGGACGCGAACCCAGGGCCTCATGGTCTATCCGGGACCTTGCGCTCTGATCCACTGAGTTACGGCTACCCTAATCCGTTCCGTCATTTTTATCGGTATCGTACTTCGATTTCTAAGAACTGTTTACGTCATCTTCAATTAATTCCTAAATATTTTTAGCTGCTACCTTTATATCATGACTACAAGATTCTACTCGAATTTATTTGTATTTTTTTTAGATAGTGTCTCGAATACACCCAACCGATTTTTTACAGAAATTCATTTTGTATATCTGAACTATATATATATGCTCACTCTATGTATTTTTGTCTAGTTTTAATTTACTCTGATGAAGCTTGAAATCGAAACCGGTTGGTGTTGATTAATAAATAATTTTGTGGTTTTAAACAGCGTTCGTTTTATTAAGGAATATTTTTGTTTTATGTTGTAAAAAATTCTAGCAGAATCATCAAGAGTTATTAATTTTTATTCAATTTGTACGTTGTTCTCATTTAGAAGCAGATTTATGGTTCAACGATAACTTAATAACCCACCTAAAAACGTATGGGATGTTAGTTGTCATCGTTCGTGTTCCTTTAAACCAATTAATTATATGGGGGCACCATCCAAATATATAAAATTGCAAGCATTTAACTAAACGGTGGCATATTAGCCTCTTAATGACAGCATCCGTTGTTTATTTCTCAAAACATAATTACTGCACGGCACGAAATCAAAGCCGCGATAAAACTATGCTAACCACGGCACTTTGCCAGAAAACATCGTTTAATTAATTTTACCTTGTGATTTATCGAGACTTAAATACGGTGGGTGGTCTTAGACCAACTTACAACAAACACCTGGGAAACATCACGCCTCGAGCGCTAATATGATTGATTTTATTCCTAATGTACTCGTATTTATAAATAATATATATAACTACCACAGTGTTCAAGGATCGTGACGAATACACCTTAATTTTAAAGATATTAGTTTACAATAATTATTATCGTAAGAAAATTAAATAGGATGCTATTCGAGCATCCTTGTACATGCAAATTTAAATAGAAAATGTTTTCCTTTATACAATTATTAATATTAATTTAATTAAACGAGTCACGTGGCAAGATCAATACCCCCTCGAGATTATTGAATAATAATTCTCAAGGCTGTGAGAAAGAACTGAAAATTGTCTTTTTTAATATTTTACCATGTTAAATTTCAGATGTAATCTTTTCAATAATTAATATAGACAGTTTTTATTTTGTTTTGAATATCTAATATATTGTTTTGAGAATTTTTTTATGTATTGAGTGTTTACTTAAACCGATTAAAAAAATGAGAATGATGTTTGGAAATCATAATAAAACAAATACTTAAGCCTTTACTTAGTAAAAATACTAGTAAACTTAGTTTAGTTAAAAAAAATCGATAAAACCATAATAGATAGATAGCAGTATTTGAAGGTTTACAGTATGATGAATAAATAATATGTTTAACCAGTTTTTTATCGTTTCAAAACCACAGAATAACCGACAAAATCCAATTCCCTGCTCGGTCCATCCTTCTAAAAATTAAAAAGTTTTTATTATTTTATTTATCTACACTACCTAACAAGCGGTGATTGACAAACGAGGCTACAAATGTCATGTAATGGAATGAATAAAATACCACAAAAGAAAGATACTAAACACATTCATTTATTGCATTAGTAACATGCAGTGGCGTGCGTTGCTCTTTAACCTAGGGTACGCTGTAGCTTCCAGGTGGTCATTTTCACCACAACATTATAAAGAAAAATCCCGAACGTTTAAGATTTACAAATTAAATATTTCCCCCGAGAGGCATCTAAGTTGTTTCTGGTTGAAAATGTCAAAGAAAACTCTTTGGGCAATAGGATTATGATATAAATAAATGGTTTTATGTAGAAAAAACCACTCGTTTGTATTATTTTTTCTTAGGGTTGTCAGCCTTTTTGGACTGCATGCCATTGGTAACATGCAATAATTTATTAATTGCAAACATGTTTTTTCACAATCAGATTTTGAGAAATAGGGTGGTCTGACATATGACTTCTTTCGATCGGTTACAGAGGCTGAGGCTACATAGGAATCTGTTCACCATAAAGTATGCAATTGAATTGTTACCGAAATGTTTCTTCAAGAATCTTTTGACAAATGCGACGTATGGCCGCAGGTTCCTCCATTAAGTCTTCTGGGAATTATTCGCCCTTCGAAGCGGGAAGGTTTCCTCGAATATCCCGGGATAATTGAGGGGAACTATGGGAAGATGGTCGAAGAATGACAGAAGAATGATCGAAGAATGGTTGAAGAATGGCCGAAGAACGACTGAGGAATGAAGGGGAATATGTCATGTTTTCTTAATTACCGTTCCTCCTATGAAGTATTGGCAGACGAGACAATTATTATTAAGTATCCTGTACGAATTCTTAGCAATTTTTTTTTTTAACTTTTCAATCATCTCTCTCTTTATTTATCATTCTGGTACAGTATTATAAGAATAATATTACAATTTATAAAGCAAATTAATAGAGTATTCTTTACATAGTAACTGGTATTTGTTGCGATATTTTGAAGAAGGTTTTTTTTAGAGGCATATCTGAGCAAAAACATATGAATGAAGATTTGTTTGTGTGTGGTCAAATTTCATCCGTGTGTGATATTTAATCAGAATAGAACAGAACTTTGAACTGTATAGAATTGACAAAATAATCGTTTTTAAGGTTAAACGAAACGTAATAAGAGCTTACAGCGCACAATTAGCGCCATCTGTGAGCGCCTATCACGTTTCCTTTGACCTTAATAGCCCCGCCTAAAAAACTCATATTTCCAGTGCAATATGCACGTCCAGTAGTTTTGACAAAGTATACACCTATTATAATAAAATATTACTTAGTGAAGACCCAGCCTCGATATTGATAGTTCTTCACCGATACCGGCGTATTATTCCTGCTATCTAGTGGATTTTGGTAGTAGTTAATATTTTTTTTTTTACTTTAAACCATAAGAAAATCACATTATCTTCAAATGACCCCTTTACTTTAACATATCTCCACTCCTTAATTATTTCGCATCGAGTATCATTCCCCCTGAATAATGAATGTGTTTTAATGGTAACAAATATGACGGTCTCCTTGATTGTATAGCTCCTTCAAATCTGCTGTATTTAAGTTATTTTGCTCCTTCTTACATTGTCTATTGAACAAATATTACGGTATCCTTGATTAAACATCTCCCGATACCTTTAAAAATATTTAAGTGCTACTATTATATTAAATCTATCCCCAATATAACAAAACTGTACTGCCCTTTTATATTTCTCAATTTGTTTAATACTTGCTGATATTTCGATATTTTATAATATTATTTAAATCGACATTATGTAATTGGAGTCTAGTTTCTTTATAACAAAACTGTTATGCTATTTTCATATATATATTAAAAATATTTTTTCCAACCTGTGTGCACTGATCACAACATGCATGTATCTATATTGTTCTATTATTGAGCTACATTTGTATGATGATTATTATTTATTATTATTATTTCCCCCACCTCCTTTTCCCCTTCTCCTTCCCCTCCCCAATACCTTCAGCCTCACAACATTCCCTAATTGAGAATGCCATAGTCTCACTGGCTCCAGACGGTTGGGAGCAGTTGGGACTCTTGTGCGGTATTCATATAAAAAAAAATAAAAAAATTTTATTGTTGTATTATACAATATATTACGGTTGAACGAAACTCCTGCTGACAAGCTGCTTGCAGTGGCTTAGCGGTTACAAGTTCACAATATATGTAATTAATTTTATACAGTAAAAAAAAAGTTTATGGAAAAATATGACGATATTGAGAAAACGTCGTATACATATATTTAACAAACTACATGTGATTAGTTTCTTATTACCTTCAAACTGCGGGTTATTTCAAGGGCAGTATTATTACGGCAGCCTTGGTATTTTTTTTGTACTTACCGCGTTTGTTTTGTTGTAATGATAGCACATCTCTAACGCAAACAACAGTAGATATTCATGTGAACGTAGTACATAGACTCTAAACATGTTTGAAAAATAACATAAAAACTGACATCACTATTAAATATAATTAGTAGGTATTTATTTACCATAGGTAAATTACCTTTCATAAAACCTGTTAAAACGATCATGAATATTGAGCAATTTACAGAAAGTTAACAAAAATTTAGTCTAGCGTTTCTTAAAATTCATATTTTTCCTCTGAGGTTTGTGCGTAGAGTACATATGTTCGCCTATCCAAAAAAATACCTGAACCGTTTCAAGGTCCGTAACATCCGTTAATTTTGTAAATACCATCATCTACGAGTATATGAATAGCAGGTCCTTCAAAAAGTTTAAAAAATTGCTTTAAATATAATGTTAAAGTTATTATATTATTGTAGATTTCACATAGTTATTCAATTGAAAGAGATGCTACATATTATAATGGCGTCTTGACTGTTTACGGTTAAATTGATATTTCAACTCAAGATGGAAAATTTCATTGAAATAGTAACGAAATCCAAACAAATTAAAAATCTTTTAACTAAAATACTTTTTTTTGGTTTAATGGCAGCACGCGTACATAGTTTTTGTCGTTTAACAGCAAGGGCTTCCATTATTAAATAGATTTTTTTTAAAACGTGAAAAAATTTTAATGCCGGTGGCATTAAAATAAGTGGCGACCCGTGTGTGAGTTCACGCAGCGCGACATCGCGCAATATCGCACACGGCCGACCAACCCGTGCGGTAGCAATCTAAATTCTGTCAAAATCCTCCGACTTATTACAGCGCTTTTAAGTCTTATTAAATTTTTATATAACGATTTATTAATTCTACTTAAAATTATATAAATAAAACATATATGTTTTTCAGAATCAGCGTTAGTTGATCCACGTGAATATATTTTTTAAGCAATAATATTTTTCACTGTACCTTATTGGTTCCACTTATATATATACTCGTTACATACTCGACTATGTTCGAGATTTTATTCGGATTAAGATATACGGCTCACAGATTTGTATGCTGTAATATTTATAGTTAAAACATGCACAGGTTTGGAAATCTGTGATCTAATGAAAGAATAATGATACTCTGAAACACTAGAACTGATAATGTAGATTTAACGATCTTTAAAAAAAACTCTATTGGTGCGTTAACAAGGTGTTTTTATCCACATGTACTTAACTACATGTGTTCTAACACAAGAATAAACTTTATAAATTGACTAACGTGGTCAGCCGAATATATTTTTTGATAAGTATACAAAAGATGGCATAATAATACAATTAAGTAAAACAGACGGCGTAGCTAAAACATAAATAGTGCAATAATCATTCAATGCTTCCTAATATAATTTTTTTAAGAAATTAAACCTATTACATAAAATTATTAGTACCTATAAAATTTAATATAGTCCGTACCTTTGTGTCCTGTCATAAAATATATACATTCACGTCTAGCACCTACTAAAATATTAACATACAAAGAATTAACATTAATATCACGTATTTTTAGCTCGTGCTTACGTACGAGAGAGAACTTCCAATAGTCAAAACAAAGCCTTTTGCTTGGACGTTAAAATTCTCTTTTAATATTAAATGCCTCCTGAGAGGTATAATATATAATAATATGAAGCCGACAATAATATTAACGTAACCACATTAGATAGTTCTATACGAAATGAATAACAAGTAAAAGTTCTTTGTCATTTGGTGGTTTACATTTTTTGATTTAAAAATCAAGTTCAATTTAATCGAAAAGATTTTTTTAATACATTTGAGAGCTTTGTAGCCTTCTAAAGCCGTTGTCGAACTTGTAGAATATTTTTTTTGCTATCGCGAATTTTAGGTCGCGAGGATTTTGTTTCTCTTATGTTGATGTAAAAGCTTGAGATTGTTTTAAAAAAAAACCTTCCTATGGTTACGTATAATGTCTAAGTTTGTAACCCAAAAGGTGATTTTTCATGTGATTTTCACGTGATTTTTCATCTGTTGTAGGTATTATATAATAGGTGTATAAAATAGTTTTGTATTTCTGTTTGTTTGTATTCTTAGAAACAATAACAACAAAAATAGTCATTTACATCTGCCACATGGCAGCTTATCTACAGGTTCTACCACTTTTCTTAGTTCAAGAAACATAATACATCGTTTTGTATTTCAAATTCAAATAACATACACCTCAAATTGGGCGAGTCTAATTCTACAAGTTAATGAATTCGGCCTTTTGAATTTTAAAAGTCTGAATTCTTCTAGTCGGGCGAAGCTTACGTCGGCAAATTTTAGAAATTTTTGATTATTTGTACAATAACTTTAACTTGTTTGTTATTTAACAGGTAGGTACTTACACGCGAATAAATGATTTTTTTCCTACTTACAATTCGTAGGAAGCCTTCATTACAAAATACACCAGATACTAAATAATATTTTACATTACCATTTAATTAAAAAGAATGACATTCGTTAGGTGCTCTTGTAGTTAAACGTCAGGAATATTTCGATTCTGAGAAAATCTAGACACAATTATTATAATAGCAGGAGACCATAGACATGTCTCTCTTATTAGCAGATAAATACACGTATTATATAATATCTACTGTATTTCAACTTCAACTTTTTAATAGGAGACGATGTTCGGAATCTTCACCTGACTTTTTTCATCTCAAAAAATAATTATCAAAAGATTAGATCGGCGAACAAGATAAACAGATGTTAACCGGCGATGGAAATCGACATGACGTGAGTTTTTTGACTTTGTAAAAAATGTACTTATATAAACTAAACAGTTCACAGTTTGTAATTTAAGGCTGCCGAAGTTATGGTTATACGTTGTACTCGTATCTTTGTGTATTGGGTACATTGACATTGGAAATTAAGAGGAATATACTAATAATAATAATAATAAGGGTAAATTTTTATAGCGCAGTTTCGTAAAGGTTCACCTCAACTGCGCTTTTTAGCAACTAACCTAACCTAATATGACGGCCTCCATGGTCGAGGGGTAAGGCTCTCGACTACGAATCCGAAGGTCGCGGGTTCAAATCCCGGCGTGCGCAAGTAATTTTTTATTTAATTAATTTGTGTTGTTTCACAATTAATTCATTTAAAAATAATAAAGTATATTTGCGCACGTTCCAGAGTGGAAGATACTCTCAGTATCGCCCTGGTGAAAGACCACCATTCAGAATTGAAACGTTGCTTGAAATGGCTTTTAGCCGTGTTTGGTGACCAGATCTGAATAGCCAGGTATTTCCCCACCTTCCTTCCCCTTCTCCTTCCCTCCCAATACCTTCAGCCTCACAACATTCCCCAATTGGGAATGCCATAGTCTCACTGGCTCCAGACGGTTGGGAGCAGTTGGGACTCTTGTGAGGTATTCATATAAAAAAAAAAAAAAAATATATAATTGTAAACTAACAGATATACTTCATAGTATATCTGTTTCAAATTAGATTTATATCATGGTATTATTTTTATGTTAATTAAAACCATGACATAAAACATTCATGAACAGCAGATTCACTTACATGCACAATTTAGAATACTATATAACAATTTTGAATAAGCTAGGGGTATAAATAATCGAATGAAAAGTACAAATATAAATTTAAAAAAAACAATAGAATCTACATAAAATAATGTAACCAAATTCTTTACAACATAATTAACAATCGTATTTTAAATTCAATTAAAAGAAATACACTTTTTACGAATCCACTTTTATTTTGTATGTATGTCAACTATGCAGTATATTTTTCAGTCACGATGAAGATTCAGCAGAATCGAAGCTAGTTGACATATATACAAAATAAAAGTGGATTCGTACAAATTGGTTTTCGTTTAATTCATCATGTCAATCCACAAAGTGTTTGCTTATTGTGAAAATCTTATTTTAATTCTTATCAAGAGAATTTCTAGGAAAAGGTTCAATTTATCCAAAGCATATTTTTTGGATTCGTATTACAGATTAATTGAAATAGTGATTTCACTGATAGCTTCGCCTTAAGCTAACCGAACTATTTCATTTAATAAACCCTATGATGTAAAATTGATATGGCAAGTTGTATAATTTCATCATTAAAAACATCTTATTATTTTAATATGCAAAAACATCATCGCACCGATAGAATAAAGAAAAAATCGACAACTTCGTACACAACAATAATACATATATACGTTTTTCACTCAACCAACCGTAAAATGTCGATTAGTAAACTACAAACTAAACAGTCCCTACTTTAATTTGATTTTATGGAATGAAGAAGGCAGTGAAATAGAGACAGAGGGCGAGCCTATGGTTATATTTGATCGAGCCTATGGTCTCGATCTAATTGTTAAAAGGTGTCATATTGTCATTTGGCGACATTGCATTTTATTAAAATCTACATGAAAGGCACTTCTATTGTGTATCATCTCTTCAGTGCTCATACCTAATATTATGTCAATTTTCTGTCTTATCTTTTTTCCTATAGCTTCTCACTTTTTATTTTCTTTGTGTTTTAACACCGCTTCGACAAATTTCATTTTGATGAATTTTCAACATCGTGAATATCAATTTCTTCGAATAAATCTAACTAAGGAGCCTATTTATTTTAAAATTTTGATTTAAAAAATTTATATTTTGTAAAGTTAAGCCAGCCTTATGCAGGCCGTTTTAACCATACCTACGCCGGGGTAATAAGTCAAGTTTTCCACTATTCCGGCCTTACACGCCGCGTAATATTTACACCGCGATTATAAGTAAGGGGTATAGGTAGATTTGAATGATTTGTCAATATGACACCGCATATCGTACTGGTAGACAGACACACATTTGAATCTTGTCTCATTTTGTGCAAAATTTTTTCCTGTAAATTTTGAGTATAAAATATTACATGTTAGAAAAGCAATGAGGGATCGTTGAGCATTTATCCATGCCCGATCGACTGCGTTATACAATACCAGGTAGGTGCTTTGTAATTCAAGATCATTTTTAGTCTTTGCCGCGGAGTGGAATATTGATGGCAACACGCGAGATGGATACAGCGCGAGCGTCATGGTGACCGGTGACGACCAACTGGTTTTGTAATGAAATGGCATTGTTACTAGTTTTCATAGAAAATGGACTCGATAATCGTGCAATTCCTAGGCGAACTTCGTACTCGCGATTGATCGCCGTAAAGAAGATCAGAATTGCGTTTTAGTGTGTGTTCGTGTATATGGATATTTGTGTGTGTGCGATAATATTATAAAGACGTGTGTGTGTGTGTGTATTTTGTGTTCAGTTCACTAAAGAACGGAGGAAGAAATGCCATTTGATTGCATTTATTTAATCATTGAAAAGTCGGTTTGTTATAAAAATAGTCGTTTTATAATGTACCTTCTTGGTGTGGGTGGTATGTAAACAAATTTACTTATTTATTTGGAGACAATTTTAATAATACAAGCAATTATTATGTAAAATAATGTGTATATAATGTAAATTATTAATATCTTATAGCATATCGTGAACGCGTAACTAGGAATGCGTAGTTTATTTTTTTTAATTACTTACTGAAATGGCAAGGCGGTTTTGAACTGGCTGTCGGAATGTTAAAGGATATTTTTTTTCATATTATTTAGTAATTTCTTATTAGTTGTATACTATTGGTAGAGACCTGAAAATTTAGTCATATTTATTGAATTTCACAATTTTCAAATAACCCCATATTTTCATATTTTTCATGCAATTTACTTACCATTACATGTTCTAAATATTTATTTGTTTATCGAAGGCAGCTAAATTAATGTCGAAAAGGCTGTCGATGCTGTCATTCTTTTTTCGATTTTCAACAATTAAAACCAATAAAAACAAAAAGAAAATAAAACTGCATAAAAAAGCAACACAATTTTTTTTGCAACAATAATGTTCGGATTTCTTTTATTTGAAAATACCAGAAAGGGAGCATAGCACTCACTACCTGTTTTTCTGTATCTGTCTGTATATAATTAGTTAAAGAATAGGAAGTAATATTTGTACAGCGCCCTCGAGGTGATTTTTCACAAAAACGGCTCTATACAAATCATCCAATTATTATTATTATTACCTTTGTTGCAAAATACTTCCGTTCTTATTGAAAAATCAAAAAATAAAATAAAAAAAACGCGGATTTCACCAAAAAGATACAACTTTTCCCAAAAAATAACGCGAATTTTTCAGGCCACAAATCCCAAATTAGAATAAAATGGAAGTGAAAAGAATATTTAATAATAATAATAGTTGGATGACTTGTATAGCGCCGTTTTTGTGAGAAATCACCTCAAGGGCGCTGTAAAGCATTTAAAGATTATCTAGTTTATTTATGAATACTTAGTTTGTGTGACTATATATAATATTTAATGTAATCTAATAAACCGTTGTAAATCTCCAAGTAACCGGAATAAAAACACTGATTACCATTTTTCAATTTTTCTTTCAATCGAAATTGGCAATTACGCACACAACTGGATAAATAACCATTTTACAGTAAAATGTACGGTAATATATTAGTTTAGTTTTAATTTGTAAACAATGGTTTCAAAGTATTTTATTTTATTTTCCTATGTAGATAGCCGCAGTTTATTATATTTATAGTTGTTAAAAACATAATAAATATGCTGTGTAAACCATTAAGATGGATGTAAACAAATTACATCCACTATTGCAACGATAAAAAGCATTGATCATGAACTTGACCACATTCTTATAAATATTGTTTGCTGTGTCTGTGTTTAAAACCGGTTTTCATGCAAGAATACTGGGAAATAGATCAATTATTATTTTTTTCATGTACTATATAAATCGTACTCTATTATTGTATCTTTGCAACAATCATGTTATAGTTGTGGGATTAACTCGATGCAATGGGAATCAGATTAACGATTTGCATTTAAAATCTTACTAATACAAAACAATATTATTAATATTTTTGATTTCACAGTTAGTTTCCGGTTGGTCTTTTTCTGGAATACATATGTTTTAAAACGAATTTCAAATAATTAAATGCCTAATATAACGTATAACATCTCTGCTCTCCATAGACCAACAAAATGGCAAATACGAAATACAAAATAATTGATTTTTTTTTCTCGTGTGATATCTGTTAACTTTAAGTGAAAACTTACATAGAATTTTGTATAAACCAGAATTCCAATAATTCAGTAATTCAATAATTCAGTATTTCAATATTTCAGTATTTCAATATTTCAATTATTTAATAATCCAATAATTCCATAATTCGATCATTAACTAATTCACTAATACAATACGTCAATAATTCCACAATTCAATCATCAATTAAAAGTGTTGTTTTACAATGTTTGGGTATATATATTCAGAATCACCGATGGAACTAAGGTAAATCGGAAGACTTTATGGAGTTCAAGCAAATGTCTACCTTACTGAAGTGCGAAACGTATAAAAATTCGATGAAATTAGAATGATTTGATAAAGAAATGAACACCGAGGTTACAAAAATGTGGTTCACGCAATAATCGACCCAATTGTAGAGCGAGATGTGAGAGAACACGAGTCAAAATCGAACGATTTGAAAAATAACTACGCCGATGAAATTAGAGTATTATAATATGCGGATATTGCTGTCGCAACTACGACCAGACAATGCCCACATAAAATAATATTTTTTGGGTCGCAACGATTAAATACGAACTAAGTGTAATTTTTCTGATTTAGCCGACAACTATTTTCATATTTTTCCACGCATTAATTTGAAATACAGACTGTCGTTTACCTGCAAGTAAAATAATAATAATTTAGATGCGATTCATTACGTTTCACACCTCACTAGATTGGGTAAAATTCGTACGACGAAACAAAGTAACGGTTAAACTGATGTAACAGTTACTAATAATAATCAGTCACAACTCTGGTCCAGATGCTCTCAATCTGTTAGTCCCGAAGACATTTTTATATTAACGACCAAATTAATATGACTTACTCAATTTATTTTTACAAATATGAAACAAGGATTCAAAGGAGCCGATTTGTGTGTAGTTATTGATTATAAACAAGTAAACGACGGTATACAAATTATTGTTACTTTTGATAAATATAATATACTCGTACATGAATACTTTATTTTTAATTTCAGGTAAATGATATAACGCTGCGGTGGAGCGCAGAATCACCCTTTTCAATGAGAAAAAGTTAACCATTGATCAGAAAAAGAAATTGATATCCTGAATTTGGATTTGGATCCAATTTGCGACAATATGAGGGCTGCCTTAATAAAAAATTCCACAAATAACTTGTAAAAAGAAGCATACAAAATGTGAGCTTACAAAGTATAGGCAGTCCACATATCGGGTAGAAAAAAACATCCTCCCAGGTAACCAACAACCTCAGTTCGCGACAAAAAGAGATTCGGTTCTCTGTAACTTGCAAAAAATTTACAATATGATACCGTAGATTTATATATATGAGTATATAAATCTATTATATATTTTTTTTACATCACTTATGGGTGCTTTAGACGACAACTTTTTTCGTACAGATTCCATACAGATCTTATTTCTACATGGTTTCGGCTTTGGAAATAGGGATTGCTCTATTTTGATGTTCACATTATTTGACATCTTACATTATTTTACCTTACTATATCATATGGAAATGTTGCGTGTTTTTTTTGGTTTATATTAAAAAATATTATTAAAAAGATTAAAGGTAAATTGTGTTTATTACTGATTGTGAAAGTGTTTCTGTGAAAGTGTGAAATTGTATTTCTGATTATTTATTTTCGGTATCTAAAAGGTGTTGTCATTTTTTGACAAATAAGTACCGCCCCAAAATATTATTTTTTTATTTAATAGCAATTATTTATATCTGTATAGCTCCGTCCCGACTCTGTGAAGCATGCAACGCATGACCTAGACAAGTGCGAAAAGCATCAAGCAATAGTTGAACATTAATGCAAAGACACGAAATATTATTACAGTCACAACTGATTTCGTTTGCCCTTTTGACTGCTAAGAAAAATATTCGTGTTTGGGAATTGCCTCGAACGCTAGCGCAATGTGTGGACAAGGTTTATGAAATCGTAGATATGAAAATAAATATTTCCATTCGGGTCCCGATGTGGTTCCCAAAAGTAGGTCGAATTACTGCAATACTTGAGAACCCCTGTTCTAGTTCGTAGTACTCATAACCGTGCAGTGTCTTCTTCTAGTGTTGGCACAAATGGCTCTATTGTTGACAACACCGGATAAGAAATTTATTTCCATTATTCTTAGGTTTTTTGTTCAGATTTTAGATTACGTAATATTATCATTCTTTGTGAGTTCAGATGCATTTCAAGGGTGTTTAAATAGAATTCACACAATGAAGCTTGCATTCGTATTTTAGTACGGAACTTGATAGAGGACAATAATGATAAACATCGTGTCGTCACGCAATAATTTATCCGTTCTTCCTGAAGGTATTCAACTAACCAACGTAACAAAAAAACAAGCCGTCATAAATCTGAACGAACGTGGTTAAAATTTAAACATTTAACAGGAAATGCAGTTGAAACATGGATTCTTTTAACGTATATAATTTTTTTGGTGTATAAAAAAAAATCTGCTATTGACGCAACTTTGTATATTGTGTATTTCGTGTTTTCTACGAACAATGATAAATATTTTCATGTTACTATATACAATATAAGTTAATTAAAACGTTATGCGATGAAATCATTATAATAGTCATCAGTAATCGGATGTTTTCATAAACAGTAATTAAACCCAATGCTATATGTTATCCATTTTATTATTGGCAGAGAATATGCATTTTCTACGTGAAGAAGCATGATCCACGATGTTATTACGTATTCCCATTGATATTGCAACATCGTGCAAAATATAATTTATTCGTTCCCATTCATCTGTGTAATTTCTTTCTACGGGGTCAATTTTTTGTTCCCCAAACAGAAGTTAAATACCGTTTTAAATGTATTTGCATACTTCATTTTTTAGTTAGTTTTTTTAACTGTTTCTTATTATTATTTTTTGGAATAACTTATTGAAGCTTATAAACCCCATTCTAATGTATTTTTTAATCATTCAAGATAATATTAACAACTCCCAAATCGAAGCACGAAACTGAAAAGACACAGAAAAGAAAAAAGATAAAGGTAACAGCTGGGATTCGAACTCAGGACCTCACGGTCTATCTGGGACCTGTGCTGTAGATTCTGCCAGAATTAGGGCAGAATCTTGTAGTTATAAAAAAGGTGGCAGCCAAAAAACAAATGGGAATTAATTGAAGATGATATTGACAGTTCTTAGAGGTCGAAGTATGATACCGATGGATTGGGGTAGCTGTAGCTCAGTTGGAATAGAGAGCAGGTCCCGGATACTAAGGTCCTGGGTTCGAATCCAGCTACTACCGTTATTATTTGCGTTTCTGTGTCTTTTCGGTTTCGTGTATCGTCTTGAGAGTTGTTAATATTATCTTCAATGAATATACAATATATTTCTTATTAGTTTCAAGCCTACTACTGTAGGTCTGTAAGTTAATGACAATATAGAGCATTATGCGCATGTGCTGAATTACACAGACCCGGTATTTCAGTTGCTTTTTAAGCTTGTTTCCGAGCTTTACCCTAGGAAACCTAGCGGATAGGAACTTGACAAACGTAAATATCTCTCAAGCCGAGCTTAAAAAGCAACTGACATACTAGTCCTTAACATCGAGGACAATGGCTACAAACATTAAGCACTTATTCATTACGATTTGGGAGGCGTATACCATTGCCCTCTGCTATAGGTCACCCCGGGGGGTTTGCTAAGTTTGGTGACTTAGCAGGGATGCTGTTTGTGCAGTCAGGCGTAGTGGCTCGGATCGGGAGAGGCCGGTTGAAGACTTTTTGACCTCTCCAGCTGAACTCTCTCGACCCATCGCCTTGCATTATAGTGGGAGGGATGGATCTATACATCCATCACTCCTGGACCCACTGACCCCTAGATTTCTATCCACCCTTCATACCCCTTTGCTTCCCAGAACTTGCTTTCCTTCCTTTCCTTAAAAAAACCCTTTTTGCAGCATCACCAAAGATAACATATGCCCCGACGGAAACTACTTTTTATAAACCTCCTGTGTGGAGTTAATGTAAAAAAAATAATGTCGACTCAATAAAACACAGGGTCTTTTAGTACTGCCTAGCAGGCGGGTCGCAGTCGATGATATTTCGTAATTTTAATTTAATTTTCATTTTCGTGTTCATTTCAGGTTTCGTTGGCTGCCTACTTACTGACTGACATACATGGAATTTCAAATCAGCTGCTGTACACCGTTAAGGCGACACAATGGGAAGTAACGCAAAATCAAGCAAAATAATGTGTTTTTGGTTTGAGAATTTGATTTCCTAGAAATATTATAGATGCTTTAATTAAATACTGCGAGTAGAACACATCATGGCCTTTGGCTTAACCGGGCATTTTTGGTGACTCTTTTTATAAACCTAGAAAAAATGAAGTATTAGGCTTATAAAAATGTCCTTTATTGCAAAATCACCTACTAACGAACTCTTTTACGGGTTTGGTTATATTCTTTACAATATGACCGTACAACATTTTAATATTTATGCCCTAACTTTACAAAATAAAATACATCATGTATTTTGGTGACTTTTCGTATGATATTGTATGTTTGCGTATTGAGAAGGTTTCGGTTCTGCGGCTTACAGGTGAAAAGGACGCTCTTCTTAGTTTTCTGTACCATCTTGTATACATGCGAGCTCTGGACCAGCTTCAAAAAGAGAACCACGGAAAGCTTCGGGTGCAATATAGTAATGCATACCGCATGATGTTCGAACTACCGAAGCACTGTAGTGCCTCTATGTTCGCGAAAGAGTTCCCGGGTTTGCAGCCTTAATAAGAACCAGGGTGGCAGGAATGAGTTTCGAGTATCGAAGCAAATTGGAATAAAATATTGGCCCCAATAATCTCTAATCTTAATAAGGAGATAGAAACGCAAAATCGATGATGTTTTTTTAATTATATTTTATTTCATTTATTATTTCTCTTCTATTCTAATACTCTTTTCCTTATTATTTGTTTTCTATTCTTATTGATGATATTACTTGTACACATTATGTATTTACACAATCTATAAGACGTGTGGGATTGCACTAACCTAACCTAACCTCCCTGCATCTTGAAATATTTAAATTTATTTATTAACCTAACCGAACCTAACCTAACCTCCCTGCATCTTGAAATAATTAAATTTATTTATTTATTATTAGCCACGTCACTTTGATAGTCCGTGCAGTTTGGTCGTACCTCGGTGACGGTCGGCACGCTTCCGTGCCATATTACCTATGTTGTTAGTTAAATATTCATTATTGATTCGATGTTTACGATTGTATCTATTTATTATTTACGAGAAAAGCGCACTTTTGTCCAGCGCAGTGTGCCACAGAGTCTCCCGTTACGAACGCAAACCGCCGAATGCATTCCAGTTGCATGTCATATTATCGGAGTTGCACTATTATATTAATGCAGGCCGATTGATTTTATTTGTTACACTTTTTAACCGACAAGCCATCAAGCGCAGTTATCGCCCTAGAAATTCACAAACACAATACCAAACATCTATTGCTTAGTTCGCTTTGTAAGCACTTTAATGATATACGGTCGATCTTCTTCCATAACTGTTGGTGAAGACATGAAAGCCAACGCTCTCAATCGACCAGAAATAAATTGGTGTTTTTTTGCCTTCCACACGTAAGTAAATATAAAATTACGTTTTTCATAACGAAATCCAACATTAAATCAATTAGTGAAGAAAATTACCTACAGGCATTCAGGAGATTTACAGCAATATAGCGCTTTCACCAATTAAACTGAGTAATCACTAAGTAAAAAAGTAGCTCAAGCACATAAAGTTTATCAATAACGCTGTTGAGAACAGTATTCGCTCAGGGGTACGCAATAAACTTTGATTTTTTTTATTTTTTTATGTTTCACCTCACAAGAGCGCCCTGTCTGTACGTGTAAAGGCTTGGGAACTATATTACCCCCCGGCTGGGCAGCATTGTGAGCCGGGTTGTAGGGAGGGATTTCTAAATACTGGTCTTGAAGAAGCCCGGATTATATTACGAGGAAGGAAAGACAGATGACGGGGGTTCGTTCCATATTGGAGTCGCCTTCTCATGAAGCTGGTATCAACTGTGAACTTCGCTCGTGTACGAGTATCGCGTGCGTGCATGTGCGGCTCCATTGATATACCCGTATAACAGACTCAGCATACCTACATTGCGTCTGTGCATCAGAGATGGCAATCGGTCTGTTGACAACGGATGATCAATCAGACGGATCGCCCTCCTTTGCAAAGATTTGAGCAGGTTTATCAGGTATTTTGAAGCTCTAGCCTAGAGGTGACTCCCAAAATTAATTGCTGGACGTACTTGACATTTGTAGAGGGTTAACAGCTGGTCACTATTTATTTAGACGTCCAGTTTTTTGTAAGCCAGATTTACTCGGACTTCTATGGAGCCCCGATACTTGAGCCGGTCTGAGATACTTACTCCAAGCATTTCAGTAAAGTCCTCATCGGGGAGGGTGCTCCCATCACATTGCAGCAATAATTATTTTTCTTCGTGTGGTGGAGGAGAGTTGGTGGAGGTCATAATGGAATGCTGAGATTATTCAGCCAGTCGACGGCATTGGGTGTCACTTGGTTCAGCACAAATGTGCCACAGGGAAACTGTTGAAGGGGACACTCTTCTACAATGTCTTCTGTTGTTTGAATATGTCCACATTCACAAAGTTCGGAATCCTTTAGTCCCCATTTATGCATCATATACGCACAAAGACTGTAACTGCACCGGATGCGATTTAATGAGGTGCACGTCTTCCGAGGGAGAGAGAACCCTGGAAATTTAATAATAGGGTCTGCAACAAGGTACTTGTGCTTGCTTGCATCAATAATAAAGGATATATATATCAATGTTATATTATCTCTAATCATAATTGTATGTCCAACTAAAAAGTCTCTAACGGTGAGCTCTGGCATCATGAAAATTGGAAAGATTTTTTCTGTATTAAATTTCTAGGTCAATGCAACTATTTTCAGCAGGCAACAATACTCCCATCATGAGCTATGTTTTAAAATATTAATTTTTTTGTCGAAAAACAAGACAAGCTACGCACGTATATTTCTTTGTGTAACCAGTCTGTTAGGTATTAAAAAAATGTTTTTATTAAACAAAGCCATTCTTACTTAATCCCCTAAAAAATCTCCACAGAACATTACCAAAGATGACTTAGCCCTAATGACTATGCCACACTCAGCCAGTAGCAAGGATTGGCTACTAAATCGCTTAATTAATTTTAAGTCACTTTCCGTGCAGGGCAGTGCGTTAAGTGGTAAGTAGTTCGTTACCGTTAACGGTCACCACTCAAAAATACACACTTTGATTTGCCTCCAAATTCTATACGGGTAGTTAGGAAAATACATAAGGTTACCAATGAAAAAAGTTTTTAGACTGTAAGCGTTTTAGTTCTATGTGAAATACGTACTGAAATTATGGGTAACACGTTCGAAAATGCACAATTTACAGGCATTTTTTTAATGTATTTCATAGAATTTAAAAGATTACAGATTGAGAATATTTGTCACTGGAAACCTTATGCATTTTCCTATGTACCCACATAGACTATACAGATAAATCATTTTTAGTTAAAAATTGATGTCAAAGGCCATTTTTCAGTGCTGAACCGTAGCAATTTTTTTTTTATTGTATAATATTAATTATATACAGTGGGAACTTATACCTGCTAAGCCACTGCAAGTAGCTTGTCAGCAGGAGTTTATTTAAACAATATAATATAATACAACATAATTCACCGTAATTCACCGTAATTCACCGTAAACTTTTCAGAAATTCACCGTAAATCAGTGTTATTCACCGTAAATCACCGTAAATCACCGTAATTCAAAGTAATTCAACGTAATTCACCGTAATTCACCGTAATTCACCGTAAACTTTTCAGAAATTCACCGTAAATCAGTGTTATTCACCGTAAATCACCGTAATTCACCGTAATTCAAAGTAATTGAACGTAATTCACCGTAAATCAGCAGAATTTGAATTATGAATTACTGAATATCATCGTAAATCAACGTAATTCACCGCAATTCACCGTAATTTACCGTAAATCACCGTAATTCACCGTAAACTTTTCAAAAATTCACCGTAAACTTTTCAAAAATTCACCGTAAATCAGTGTTATTCACCGTAATTCACCGTAATTCACTGTAATTCAGCGTAATTCACCGTAAATCACCGTAAGTCAGCAGAATTTTTAGTATTTTATGCACCATAATTCAAGGTATTTCAACGTAAATTTCTCAGAAAATCACATAATTCAAAGTAATTCAACGTAATTCACCGTAAATCAGCAGAATTTGAATAATGAATTACTGCATACATCAACGTAATTCACCGTAATTCACCGTAATTCACCGTAAATCACCGTAAATCACCGAAATTCACCATAAATCAGTGTTATTCACCGTAATTCACCGTAAATCGCCGTAAATCAGCAGAATTTGAATAATGAATTACTGCATACATCAACGTAATTCACCGTAATTCACCGTAATTCACCGTAAATCACCGTAAATCACCGAAATTCACCATAAATCAGTGTTATTCACCGTAATTCACCGTAATTCACCGTAAATCGCCGTAAATCACCGTTCATCACCGTAATTCACCCTAAATCAGCGTAATTCACCGTAATTCAATCATACAAATGTAGGGAAAAATTATTATATTTAGGCGGATGCATGTTGTGATAAATGCACGTAATTCACCGTAAATTAGGAGAATTTGAATAATGAATAACTGCATATCACCGTAAATCAACGTAATTCATCGTTAATCATCGTAATTCACTGTAAATCACCGTAATTCACCGTAAGTCAGCAGATTTTTAGTATTTTACTGTAATGCACAGGTATTTCACCGTAAATTTCTAAGAAAATCACCGTAATTCAACGTAATTCACCGTAAATCAGCAGAATTTGAATAATGAACTACTGCATGTCACCGTAAATCAACGTAATTCACCGTAATTTACCATAATTTACCGTACTTCACCGTAAATCACCGTAATTCACCGTAATTCACCGTAATTCAAAGTAATTCAACGTAATTCACCGTAAGTCATCAGAATTTTCAGTATTTTACTGTAATGCACCATAATTCAAGGTATATCACCGTAAATTTCTCAGAAAATCACCGTAAATCACCCTAATTCACCGTAAATCAGCAGAATTTGAATAATGAATTACTGAATATCACCGTAAATCAACGTAATTCACCGCAATTCACAGTAATTCACCGTAAATCACCGTAATTCACTGTAAACTTTTCAGAAATTCACCGTAAATCAGTGTTATTCACCGTAAACTTTTCAGAAATTCACCGTAAATCAGTGTTATTCACCGTAATTCACCGTAATTCACCGGAATTCACCGTAATTTACCGCAATTCACCGTGGGTTCTAAGTCTGCTTTGTCCTGGATTCCCGTTAAGGCACTCCTGAGGAAACACTCATCTGTAAGGTCCCGAGGAACATTAAAGAATATCTTTTATAAAATAAAACAATAAGTTTGTTTTACATCACTTTTGTTTATACTTTAGCCGACCGGGTTTCGCTACTACCGTAGCTTCTTCAGGGCAGTATACAACTAAACTATGAACTAAGATGCACATGTGTTATGGATTAATACAAACAGGCTAGTGAAGGGCCAAGGGTGGGAGATCAGCAGGTACCTGCTGACCGGGAAGGGAATGTACTTTGTTTATTGGGAATAATTTAAAGATTGGACTTTTATTTAGATTTATTTGATTATTTATGAGTCTACTATTAGTGTTTTTTGCTTTCCTTATTTCTAATGCTTCTAAGTTATCTAATCGAATGCCGGTTACATTTTTATGCAGTAAACTAGTGCCTGTATTTTTATCGAATGTGTGGTCTGTTTCTAAGAGATGGTTAGCAAATTCGGAGAAACCATTATTATTTAGACATCTTAAGTGTTCTTTTACACGGATATTAACATTACGCGACGTTTTGCCTACATAGAACGCCGGGCTTAAAGAATATCACTCGTGGATGTCATTTTGTGGGTAGTCGGGCACTCAGAGTAGCCGGGTTTGCTAGACATGGGGTTTTCAGTATTTTTTCCTGGTCTTCCCGAGTAGCGGTTTGGATAACTACGCCTTTGTTATGGATGTTCCTAATATCCGTAACGCGGATTCCATGCTCAGATGGTCGTAAGACGTCCTTTAGGAGCTGCTTCGGTTCGTCGCTATCCTTAGCCGAATCCAGTTTCGGAAAGATGCATATGACAAGCTTAGGGGTCCCAACACTAAGTCCTGTACGGGTGATTGGAGGTCGTGGCGTGTTCTGAGGACCATTTTTGACCATGTCGGCAAACGATAGGCTTGCCTCCGTGGCATCAGCGACTCGACGCAACACTGGTCCTAGATCAGACTCTAGCTGCTGAATTTTGTCCAACAATTGCTTAATATGATTCTCCCCCATCGTTTTTTCGGCCTGCAAGACTTTGATGTTTGCAAGGGCTGAGTTGAGATCTCCTCTCAGTTCTTCCTTTTCAAGCAACAGCTGGGCCACTGATCCTAGAACACTCGTAACATTTCGGGACACCTTGAGCTGCTGTTCTTTTGATACCTTTGACGGTTTTTCCGCCAATGTAACCTGTAAGGCCTTCAGTGTAAATTGTGTATTTATTTATTTTTTTATTATTATTTTTTAATTTAATGTTAATCAAATTTAATAATGTTATTATTAAGTTCTGCAAGTATTTTTGTTATTGTTTTTATTATTGTGACAGCTGTTTCGGCGTTTAAGGCCATTTTCAAACTGTGGTTAATTTGGACACGCACTTTCTACTTAATCATTGCACGTGTGAGCGGCACATTTCTCAAGATATTTAGTTACCACTTATCACTCTCTTTGATATTAGCTACGTTTAACCTGCGCATAAGGGACACCCCAGTTCCTCAGAAAACATTACCATGCATAATATAATTAAAATATCATGTATTAACTATGACGCATTGTAAATTAATGCAAATCGCTGAAATTTAACGGAACCAAAAATAAAATCCTCTAATACATGCTAAACCAAAGGTATTATAATGTACTATTTTATCGAACGCTTACGTTTACCATTCATAGTGACTCACTTACCTCAATCAGCCGTAATACTGACACCGAAGTTAGCACTTATTCCAATATAACAACACTCGGTCATGCTGCTATCATCAGCGACACCTTGGCGTCGTTTCGGACTATTGGCATCGACTGATAAATCATCAACACTCTATTGAAGATGCCAACAGTCATCGCGGATCATTATCACGGGTCTTTTCAGCGGAAAATCAGTGTCAGATCTTTGAAGCGTGCTGCATGTTAATTGAATAAATAACACTAATAATAATTATTGTGATTTCACTGTAATTTCTAAAGAGTTATTGTGCTATTTCTACGTACTGCGTATTATTTGTTAAAACATTAAACAAATTGTCGTAAATTTATTCACTTGTTTTGTTCGTTATATGGGCAAAATGTATATAATGTCATATAATTTTCTTTTGCTCTGTTGTTATTTGTACCTACTTTATATTTGATTATTTACACCCTTAGCTTCTAAATTGCTATATTATAATACCTGCTTAAGAATATTTTATATCATAGTTTTAATTTGCATGTACGAGTATATATATATTATAATAACAGATATACTATGTAGTATATCTGTTATTATACAATTATATTAGGTTAGGTTAGTTAGTATAAAGCGCACTTGAGGTAAACCTTCACAAAACTGCGCTATAAAAATTTACTCTTATTATTATTATTATTATTAACATCAACCGCTCGACCACGCGACTGCGAATCCGGAGACCGCCGGTTCAAATTTTGATGTCTTCAATTTTTGGAAATGTAGCTCATGAGATTGTAGTATTGTAGGTAGTTTCTTTCGGCATTACTTTAATAATAAGTCTTTGAACCACCTTTACAGGGTTGTCTTAAGTTTTTCGCTCTATTCTAAATATTATGTCATGTTTTATTAAACATTTTTGGAGGATGGCTTACGCCCCAAGCGTTTATTTATATTAGCGTGCTCCCTCTCTCTTCCGAGTTAACATATCTTCTTTTCAAACAATGCTATAGAACAGGATAGCAGCCAATAATATAGGGTATAAAATGGAGGATAATATTGACAAGCCTTGAACTTGAAGTATGATATCGGTGAAGATGACGTAAATTGAATTGGTCTCATTAGCTTAGTCGGTAAAGCGGTTGTCTCGGAAAGACATAGGTCCTGGGTTCGAGTCCCAGGTGTGAGTGATAGCGTTTTATTTTCTGGTGTTTTTTTCGGTTTTGTGTTTCACCTAAGATATATTAATATTATCTTCTTCGACGATTAAATACATATATATATATTATCTAGTAACACTGTAAAATTTACAAAAATATCATTTTGAAAAAAACAAATACACTCTTCCAAAGAAGTTTTTTTTTATTATTTTAAAAATTATTTACTATACATGTTTTTTTGTTGTTGTTAAAGATTGTATATTTTATAATGTTGTAATGTAAAATGTTCTATTTTGGTAATAATTTTTAATAATTTAATTATTTTTTAATAGTTCGCTGGAGCTCGCCGTTCCAAAGGTTAAAACATCTATAGGTAGTTGGTATATTCTATGAATGTATTTTTTTGCACTTGTAAATTATGTACAAGATAAAATAAATAATAAGAACTTTGATATATAAAATTGACGCAATACTGTACAATAACGGCCTTAGATGGGTTGTTTTTATTCCAAATGATCCATAGAAATTATAGTCTTTTTTATAGTCTTTTGTCAGAAGTTATTGCTCCAAAAACTTTTGGCCTTGATTTGTATAACGTGAGGTTGACTGAATAAACATGAAAATCTTAAATAATGGGTCCAAGCACGATCACACACTTGATCACAATGTCGGATGTTTTAACGGTGAACCGTGCCAATTTATATGCATAAATGTATTCATCCGTAACAATTACTTTATAAACACACGGTGTTTCTAAGGGGAAGGCAGATGAAAGACTTCCACGCTCAGTGGTTATATTTTTAATTTCTCTATTTTCTTCTATCGCGTATTTTACTTTATGCAACTAATTAGAATAAAGGATCTTATTAAAAGATGCGTCATCGCAGAAATGCGTAACAATACTATCGTAATAGAAATGCGTAACAATATCTATCGTAATAGAAATGCGTAACAATACTATCAAACATCTGAGTTATGTTTATCTTTTTAGACATATAAACAATCTTTCTTAAGTAGTTCCAAGGTTTGCCAAAAGGAGTCACAGTTCAATTAAGCCATGGTAGGGGGTTAACCAGGAGTCGTACGCTTACTGGTTACAGATGCTGGTTTCGGGATACAATCAGAGAATCGACGAATTATTCGATCAGAATCAAAATCTGAATAATTCCGAATTATTTATTATTCTTTGATGAATTTATTACTTTCAGTAGAAAATTGAAAGCTATTTTCCTGTAAATAAAACCTACGACGTACTTCGTTTAGACATTGTGTTCCTTTTTTAGGTTTCTGTATAAAACATTTATTTTCGTTTTAAATTTATTTGTGTAGTTATGTATCTGCTGTTCATGTTTACCTGTGATAAATAGTTAGGATGCAGGCGAATTCTATAGTTACATATTATAATATATTGTTTGTTAATTACTGTCTGTATCTTGTTTATTAATTGTACGTGGTTTTAAAAAAGTGGATTTCTATCTGGTGCTCTTACAGAGGTAAGCTTTCATAAATTATAAAAACAGTCTGTTTTAGGTGTCGGTTACAAAAAGTTTTTCCATTTTGCTGAAAAAGCTCCTGGCCATCTCAAAAGAAACCTCATTTTGTTTTAGTGGATGCCAGTTGCCATTGACCTAATACCTATGTGTGTTTATTATTTATAATTTATTTTATTTCAACATAAAAACTTTCTTTTCATTTCAGATTGGGTCGTTTTCAAAATAATCAAACCATTCAATTCAAGTGATTTTTCACTTTCACAAATCTACATGCAAATTTAGCATATCGTTTTTCATTACAATGCTTCCGTTACTTTTATCATCAACATGCAACTGATGATGGAAGCCAGTAACATTTTTGTGCTAGAAACCTTATTTTGAACAAAATACTTTAGTACTAATATTTCATTAACAAATTTTACCAATTCTGCAAAAAATTGCAATGAGCTCTGGAATGAAATTTGAGTTTTGATTGAGCCAATTGAAATGAAGTTTTTTTGCTACAGTTGATAGATATTATTCAAGCACGAAAAAAGCTACAATCGTCATTACCCACTAGTACACATCATATTACAATTTAAATAACAATTACATAATGCGAATTTTATTCGTGTCAATGTCAGAGAGAAGCGTTTAGAGGTCTGCCATTCGCCTGTCTCTGTCAATATCGCTGTGACAGAGATTAATTCGCGACCTGACTGTGACCATTCGAGCATCGTAGGTTCGGTCGTGTGTGACTCTGTGACGGTGTGACGACTGTCTATAATAACAAGCTCCACGTATGATTGTATAATATCGCGTCGTGCGGCAAGTGTTGAAACATTACGGGACCTTCTGCGGTAACGGAAATTCGACTGTGATTGTGTCTTCGCCGGTCTATTTCTTGTTATTGGCAAAACGATTTGAGGTTTCAATTCTGCTGTATTATATTGACGTGTTTTGCGGTGCATTAGTGAAGGTGCATCCTTAATATGCTTGTTTCGATTTATTTTTATTTTATGGTGATGATTTGGTTAGAATGCGACACGCAAATATAAATAATAATTGGATATCAGAAATTACTTTTAAAAATCATATATGATCGTTAATAATATTCACACCATATGTACATGCATTGAATCCCACTAGGGCTGTGGGCTGGTTGAGAAAATTTTCACCTGACAATAGGCCAACCTTTATACTACATTGTTTTAAGTAAATTATATTATTATTATTATACTAGCTGATGTGTACCCGGCCTTGCCCGGGATTTTTTTTAATAAAGTCATAAAGTTGTGAATTTTTGCTTGTCGTTTGGGTGCCATAATAGATTTGACAGCGAAAGTAATACCCTGTGACGACCATTACTATCTCTAAACAAAGAAACATTAATTTGAAAATTTTATTTCATATCAAACATTTATTTTTTCAAAACATATCTATAAAATAAAGTTCTTATGTAGGTACCTACCTGTGTTTTCCATTGTAAAATATTCTACCCAAATAAACCTTCTTCTTTTGAATGTACGTAATCTGTGGCTAACCAGAGTGGTATATCTATGGGTTAAACTCAATACAACATGGCGGGTTTAACGTTTTTCATACTAATTTTAAAACGTTATAGTTTACATATTGGATTTCATTCAAATTATTCTATATACCTTCCCGGTACTAATAAGAACAAACTGTGCTACTTTTGAAAATCGTGGACAGACAGACAAACAATCATTTTTATATAGAGATTAAGTGTAAATAATTCTTAAATTAAAAAGACCGCCAAAACTTGGGAACTTCGCAATACCGTATTTTAATAGAAATTAATTAATCCAAGTACCATAGATTATGTGGATAGTAGGTGCAAAAAAATGTGTAACAATTTTATAATTCAATAAATACCGATTACGTTAATAAATTAAGCTCAGAGAATAGACACAAGATGGAAAGGAAAGGGGACTATTGAAAATGATTAAAAGAATCATTCACACGCAATTCAAGAACACGAATACTCTCACACTTATCATCACGTTAATAATCTGGGATTAAAAGCAGATGAATTAATCTTCTTAATTTCGATTTGATTTTATATAACGCAACATGGGATCTCATTTTGTCAGAATTTTCAGATAAACGAATCAATAAATGATTTGCATAACATAAGCATTTAAATGACGCCGGACATTGAGTCATCCTGTGTCCAGAAAACAAATAAGCGTAAAGTATTTTTTTATTTTTTTATTTCTCTTGCATTGAATAAGAATTCAAATATTAAGTCATTTCCGATCACTGCAATCTGACTGCAAGACCGGTTGTATGTAAATTTGTTAAAACTCACGTCTCGGAATATCAGAGGGAAAAAAGCATTTGATCAACGTAGAAAAACCGTTAGATTGTGTCGATATCATTCAAATAAAAAAACTGAATAATTCAAGAACTCTGGAACCTGTATTTTTCATTCTCTGTTGTTATTTCAACTATCTATGATACAATATGAGGCAGCTTTTGTGGCAGTAGCCATAAAAACATTTAAAAGCTACGCAAAAATATATCAAATAAAATTATGATTTTTTTTTTTTACATGAATAGTGCACAAGAGTCCCAACTGCTCTCAACCGTCTGGAGCCAGTGAGACTATGGCATCCCCAATTGGGAAATGTTGTGTGGCTGAAGGTATTGGGGAGGGGAAGGAGAAGCCGAAGAGGAAGGTGGGGAAATTCAGATTCAGGCTATTCAGATCTGATCACCAAACACGGCAAAAAGCCATTTCAAGGCATCGTTTCAATTCTGAATTATAATCGATAACCGGGGCGATACTGAGAGTATCTTCCACTCTGGAACGTGCGCAAATATACTATATATTATGATTAAATGAATTAATTGTGAAACAGCACAAATTATTATTATTTTTTTTTATGTAAATCAAAGGCCTTAAACGCCGAAACAGCAGTCACAATAATAACAACTAAAAATACTTGCAGAACTTAATAAGAACATTATTAAATTTGATTTACATTTAATTTAAAAAAAAAATAAATGGAGTTCTACGAATTAAACACAAAAACAATTAACATTAAATAAATAAAATTTACTTGCGCACGCCGGGATTTGAACCCGCGACCTTCGGTTTCGTAGTCGACAGCCTTATCCCTCGACCTTAATCTCGACAATTATAACACAAACGCATAAATATTTTTTGAACTACTTTATTTTAAAATAATGATCGACCGGTTTCGGAAGAATCCTTCTTTCGTCAGGACTTTATTAAGACTGAACTAAGATACAAAATAATGACAGACATACATGAATATTTAGGTTGTGGAGTGGTAGCCGACCGAAGGGGAAGGAGTAATTGGGGGGTTTTCTGGAGGAACAAAGAAATTCAATGGAAAAATATCTAAAAGAGGACTATACGATAAATTTACTCGGTGATTCAATATACTAGAATCAGTATTTAGAGATTTTCTAATTTCCAGTATTTCTAAATTATCTTTTTTTTTAGTATTATGGTGAAGAATTTGAACTTCTTTATCTTTATTAAAAATATAATTGGTTGAAAGAAGATGATTGGCAAATTCTTAATAATTATTGTCATTAAAACATCATAAGTGTTCCGTGATTCTGATATTTATATTACGGGATATCTTAGCTATATAGAATGAAGGACAGTCACGAATATGATATATTGAACCATTTATTTTTACGTAAAAACGATATAATTCAATTAATTCACGTTAAAAAAATACTAAATTCAGTTTGTTCGCGTAAAAACACCATTATGTACAATTTTTTTAATTTTTATAAAAAGCGTATAAATCACGGATTGCGATGTTTATTAACATTATTTAACGGTATTCATTTATAAATTAAAGTTACACCTCTTTCACGTTTCAAGTCAATGACACGCGCTTGGCCTATCTTTTTTTCACGGCTCAAGTACGTTATTTGGTCACAAGTAACGTCAATACGTTTTAGAACGTAGTTAATTCACCTATTTTGCAGTAATAACGGGGTGGTGTCCACTAAAGGTTTTGAAATATTAATAATATTAAAAATAACAATAATATATATAATAATAATAATTATTACATCAATAAAAGTAATAATAATGATAATGATATTGATAACATCAATAAAGGTAATAATAATGATAATGACAACATCATTAAAAGTAATAATAATAATTATGATAACATTAATAAAAGTAATAATAATACGATAACATCAATAAAAATTACATTAATAATACTAGTAACATCCACTTGTCGATAAATTATTTTACATATTTTCTTTTAACAGTCCAGCCATTAGATTTCAGCATTGCGTATAGAAATCAGATGAAGCTAGAATTACATAAATACAGTTAATTAAAAAAATATATATTTATAAAAAAAAAAAATTACTAAAGCAAGTATCCATAATTATTTATTAATGATGTTGTGCAGCTGACTGAGCAATCAGCAACCATTCACTGCAGAACTTCTTGAAGCACTGCAGCGATGTCGACCTTACGATCCCTTAAGATGCTTTATTGAATTTTTTTCTGCAAATCGTGTTAAAATTAATGCTTTATTACTTGCAGTAAAGAAAAATGATCTTTTCTTTGATATTGCTTATTATTTGTATCATCGCGATAAAATATATTCTGGTCGTTTTTAGATATGTGAGCTTTCCACAATTTACTTGATTAAAAAAAATAACACCGACTGCAAAGTTACGTATGTCGATCTGTTACTACTTACTGATACGTGAAAGGCCATACTTTTTTTTAAAAACCTTTTTGTTAGCCTTTTCAAATATTTGAACTTATGAAAACTTCTGAAGTCTTAAACAACAATTCTTTTGAGTCATTGAGCTATTGAGCAGGCAGCTAATCGGTTAGTTAAACAGTACACTTTGTCTCCAACGTAAACAAAAGCCTTGTCTCCAAATATGAGTTCAAATACCAAGTTAAAATAATATTATTATAGGTAGAACCCACAGTTCAAACATCGGCCTCCTTTTCGTTTCACGGGTGGAATTCGGTTCTGTGTAATATTGTCTGTTCACCGAGGAAAGTAAACATTTAACGTGGACTTGACAACCCCGTGTGTTTCATATAAGTACTCGATTAAAAAAAAATACTGGTTCTTACTACCTGGATTCGGCATAGTTTCCAAAAATATATATTTTTTATAAATCTAACGAATCAGTAAAAAAATTGCAATTTAGGCGCCTTGGTTGTTCCTTGATTCTGGTATAAATAATATTTTTTTTAATATAAATATAATAATTTTATTTATTTTGTAGGCACCTTTTATGTTTACGTTAATACTCCATTAATTACCTTTTTATTTGTCTATACATACATGTCTTCATTTCCAGCATACTTTGTATCCTGATGAAGAAAACATTGTTTTTTTAAACAAGTTGATAATAATTATTAAAATGGGGGTTACGAAAAAGAATATTATTAAAATTAAATATTTTTTTTATTATTTCGAAGCTCCATTACTCGTCACAGAAATAACAATGAAATCTGAAATCATATTCGTATTTTAAAGCTTAAATGGCGTTGCAAACTGAACATATTTACGTTAACCTACAAATTCCACATAAAACACTTTTGTGCAAAATTTCATAGTTTTTACGGCTTAATAACTGCTCATGCAATCAATACTCATACAATCAAATTTCCGATTTACAGTAAAAATCTGGAAAGATTTGCTTGTATTGAAATTTGAGGATAAGATGATGAACAAAAGTTTAATGAACTTCTTTTATAATATAAATTTAAATTTGTCGGTTCATTCCGTCTCATTTGATTATTCACAACCGTTTATATTTCAAAAACAGAACAATGAGAAATCCGCTCGGGGGTTCAGCTGTAACTAATTATAGTAGGTAGGTACTGCTGAGGTAAAAGCCCTTCACGGGTCGATAGACAAGTTACATTTTCGAACACCATGTAAATATAAACATAACCTCAAGCTGCCTCCGTCCTACAAGTTTCCCGCCAAGCGGAACGTCCCACCACACATGGGCGCCATTTCTCAAGCGATTTAAAAAGAGAACGAACCAAATAACGCGGGAAATATATAATTTAAGTAATCTTTTTTGAGAACTTTTTTAAAGTAACCTACCTTTTGTGTTTAATAGTATAATTAGAGAAAAATAAACATTTTTTAAACGCCACACGAAATTTAAGTTCCACATCAGTCTTATTTCCTGACTTTGGATTAGTGACATATATTATAATTGAAATATGATGGTGATTCCTATACATTTTCAAGAAAATGATGTCATTATTAAAAAAAAAAAACTCAAACATTTCCACGATCTTTTTCTTTGATTTTCTCCTATCGAATGGATTCGTACGATTCTAATTAATTCAAAATAAATGTCTTAATCGAATGGGTATTTTAAAAATAAAATGCTTCTAACGTCATTAAAATAAAATTGAATCTGACATTTTAAAGTAGACAAAAAATGAGGCCGCTATAATTGTTTAAAAGTTTTAAATGACAATACCAAGGTGGCTCATAGGAAGATTATTGTAAGTTTTAAAAGAAAAATGGTCTAAGTGCATGTTTTTTTCTTTCAGGTTTTAGGTTTCCAAAAATTAGCGGTACTTTCCGAAAGGAGATGATTCTACATCACATTTTAAGACAATTTTATGTTCAAACTTTTTTTTATTATTCAGTGTCTTCTTTAGGCGATTATTTGTATTTCTAAAATTTATTAATCGGAATAACTATATATTAGATGTTAGATAAATAAAAAATAAAACAAATTCAAAGATCAAAAATTTAAATATTGAAAGCGTAAAAAAAACGAATTATCGTGTTTTGCATCGTTTCTTTAAAACAACTGTCAAATTCTAATGTAAAAAAATTTGAACGTGAGGAACAACATTTTAAAGGCATAATTGCAGCTTGATATTGCTATAATAATGAAAATATGTTGTTCCACTTTATTAAATGTCTACATTTTATTGCCAAGCTGTACTTAATGTGTTATTTTAGGAATCGAAAACTGTTTCGACAGAATCTTTAATAGAACATGTCTTTCTTTGTATAACATCTCGTATTAATGGATTCATTTGATTCAAATACATTTGAATTAAATAATTTAATCGATATGAATGTTTTTAAAAGTACTTAAATACTCTGTAATTCATCCAAATGAATTTTTATCAATTATTTTAAGAATTGAAATGTTTCGATACAATCTTTACACATCACTAATTGGAATCGAACATTTAAATCGAACGACACGGATTAAAATTTTTAAATAAGTAAAATGTCATTTGAAAAGAACGTGTGACGTTAAACATATCAGTTCCAAAACTTCAAAAGCGATGTTGCATTTTTTGACTAAGTGGCTCCATTTTGCTTGCATCGAGTTAGTGGACATTTGCTCGCGTGCGCAAAGTAAAGTGATGGTCAATGACTCCTTGGGCGGACGCAAACCGGCTACGGCTACCCTCAACTATTCCCACCAGCAACTGTACTCTACTCTCTAACGCTTCCAAATCTCCAAATCACGCCGAAAAGAGGAAACGTCATTCAAATTATCATTACCAGATGAGCGGCCGAGACATTGGGAAAATCAGGCCCAGATGAGATCGTTTATCTCTGAATTCCGAAGCATTACCCAATAAAATGATGTGGAAACACGATGTTAATATGATACATTCCAAATTGGTATCTCATTTCTTTGATAAGTGGGGTACCCATAGTAGTTTTAGGAACATACCGAAAATAATTTATAATTCAACTGTCTAGTTCTGCGCGAATTAACAGTATTGTATTTCATATATATGTAAAAAATAATGGTAATATTTGTGATACGCCAAAAGAAGTTTAAAATAACAATTTTTCATACAATTTATTAAATATGTATTTTATTCCCTCTCTAAACCATTATATAGAGCGCGAGTAGCGAGGGGCGAGGCTTATAACTTCTAGTACAAACCTAATAGCCTCTTTAATATTACTTTATGCATAACCAAAATAATTCTGGGCCGCTAGAAGCGCTAGGATAGCACGCTGCCATCTTAATGTATGGAAAGTATCAGAAGCTGGGCGTATTATCAATTTTAATGTACTTCCACTACAATAAGATCATTTTCATGGCTGTCTGAATGGGGACCATCAAAAATATTCTCCACAAATTAATGCAATGTCCTACTTACGCATCTACGTTTTTTTTTTAAATTTCTACCTCCCCCATTTAAGGCGATGCACTGCGAAGCAATGCAAAATTATGTGTTTTTGATTTTTGGAGAAATCATAGATGATGAACACACCTTGGCCTGTCGTTTAAAGGGTAATTTTTTTGGGCGAGTCTTTTTATAAGCCTAGAAAAAAATAAAGTATCACACCAAAAAAAAAGTAAGTGCATAATCTCCTACTTGCCAACCTTTATTCCGATATTTTAATATTGTTCATTATGACAAATTAAGTTTTTTAGAACATTTTAATAGTTATTCCTGATATTTATAACATAAAATAAAACACATTTTGTGATGTTTTTTTTGCGTAAATCTAAACATGCGGCCGGTGTTAAGCGGGAATTTCAACCTAATCGCCACCTGCATAAGAAGTGCCTGGTTATGTTAGAATTTTAGGAAGTGGATCACCTTAAAAACGGTATCTTGCTTCGTCAAGTGAACGCTTTTCAAGAATGACTTCAAGAATATCTATATTATGATTTGTAATATTGTTTGGATGCTTTAATGAGCATTTCATATAATACAAGATCAAGGCAAGTGATCAATAAATTCCTAACAACCTACCCATTAACTAAGACGTAATATCATACATTGTCTCAACTAAACAACAATTATTATTGTCATTACAAGTAATCATTATTAAATTTAATACATTTCCCACACAGTTCTGCTGACAATTAAGGCTTATTAATTTCCTCAAGGAAAGATCCTTACTCGACACAGTTTATACATAGTTTATATCATAAATTAGGTACACAGACTTAAATAAAATACCATTTAATCAAAGGCTATCTGTCATCACTTCCGACAAAATATATCTGAAAAAAAAAACTACATATTAAATCTGTTACGACATCAAATATTATAGCATCAGGTGTACAATACGAATAAAAAATAAAGACACACGCAAAATTTGACCTTAATTACAAAATGCTAATAAAAAAAACTTTTTACATGACGGAACTAATTGATGCCCATGCGGTGCATTGTAACAATACTCATCAAATGGTAGAAAGATGGAAACGTTTATATCGAAGGTCAGATAAATAGTACGGCTTGTTATTCGAGAATCAAAAAATAACTGCCAGTATCAGGTGCCAACTGACGAGGCCTAATAAATCATGTATTTATAAAAAAACTACAAGAATCTATTTGTTTATCACACCTATGGTGAGGTATACACTATGCGGTGTTAGACATTAATGGACACAGACATCCACTTGGTCCGCCCAAATCTTGTCTCAGTTAATTGTCGTCAGACCAGCGGATATTTGGTTCGATTTGGTCTCAACCCCAGGAATCTTTTAATCCACAAATCATCCTCGATTCGAGCAATGTGTCCGCCCACCATGGCGTGTATTGCTCGTCGACCAAGGGTAGGCTGTGGCTTTTCAGGTGTTGATTATTATCATTTATTAAACCATAACGTATCAACGATAAGGCGCTCAAGGCAAATTGCAACTAAGAATTAGAAATTTGCCAAGCAGAAATAATTTATTACGGTAAAACGATCACGAAATAAGAAATTCCGTTTTTTTGTTCAGAAATCTGATAAAAGAAAGGTAGGCACAGCTTTTTAGCCTTCGTGGGCTGCACGCCACTGCCGCCCAGCGCCATAAATTAGCATTTTCCGTACTGCTGTATTCTGTAGAGCGTTAGTATCACTCTCATAATACGTTAAACACAATGATTGAATATCAAATTACTTGCCAGATAGAGAATGTTTACACCTTTTTGAGTAATGACCAGTTTTGATCTTGACAAATTTACAGCTGATTAAAAAATGTTTCCACAAGATTATTGTAAAATTAAGAACCTACATGACAATACCATTTATTCATATTTTAGAGGTTTAAAACATTAATAAATGTGGCATTCAGATCAAGTTACTATTTTTACAATATTTTAAATAAACACATTCTAAGAAAATATTAATGATTCAAATAACAAATTGATGAAAGTATCGGTAAATCTGAGGTAATTTGTGCGAATCTCCCTTCTCCAAATTATAATCTTTAAAAAACATAACACGACGACAGATGAGTTACTATGTCTCAGTTAGTTATTATGGAGATGTTTGAAATCCACTTTTTCAGCTTCTCTATTACCCATCTGTTATCTCATTTCTGCAATCTCAATCAATCCACGATTAGGTCATCACGCATGAATAGTGTACACTTTGGAGTTGTAAGAGTAACAGTGGTACATTGTGGTAATTACTGATTGCTGCTTGCCATAGAATCTGAAGACGGGGCCTGTCTGTGAGATGACAAGGCGGAGGCTGCGGTGTACCAACTACCAGGCCGTGTATAAGGTATTCGTGCCCCATGATATCATCTTGTCCGTTCAATTAGCCATCACGGCCGCGGGAAGTTTACTAGTGATAACCGAACCATTAGCCACATACACAGTGCACAGAAGATTCAGACGTACCGACGTATTTACTTGAAAGTATAAAAGAACTGCGCAAGAGCCCATTCTTTTACCATCTTGTAACCTGCTTATGAATGATTTGAAAATATCTTGATTCTTGTTCAAGATCATTGCCAATCAACAAACATCAAACCGCATATTTTAAATCCACGATCAATTGAACGTCACTCCTTGTTCGTCGGAATTAGTTTATAAATACGTTTTATTATTCATGATCCGTGTTCAATTTATCGAACATCAGAAGCAATTATTAATCAAGGTATCTCAACGATTCGACACCATTAATAACACCTGAAAAAGAAGATAGCCTCTAGTGGTCAAATTGATCAATCAAAGAATATTAAAGCTTATTATCACGAAATAATGCTAACATTGTCTCTTCTTAGATCCGTATTATAAAAACTTGAAAACATCGAGAGATACATTGAATAATGATTATTAATAAAACATGCCTCATCTTGATTTTTATTCATGATGAGGTTGAGTGACCAGAGATTGGACGTAGTTATGCAGAAAGCGTCCAACCAACAAATTGTAAAAATCGGCTTTTTCATGTTTTCCAACTGATCTCTTAGAATCAGTATTATAAAAAAACTTGAAATCATCAAAAGATACATTGAATAACGATTATTAATAAAACATGCACGATCTTGTTTCTGATTCATGATGAGGTTGATTGACCAGAAAATGGACGTAGTTATGCAGAAAGCGTCCAACCAACAAATTGGAAAAACTTCTTTTACATGTTTTCCAACAGATAAAACAGATCTTTATGTTCTAAAAACATTTAAGATCCAAGTGCAATGACAATATAAAAAAAACTGGTCCCGTAATATGGTTTTGCTTTGTCAAATTTTCAAACACACTTTTCTCAGGTTGATCTTTTTTGGGTTGGATGCTCTCTGCATAATTACATCCAATTACAACTCCCTCCTTTAGTTCGAAACCCATATAGTTAGACATTAATCGACTCATCGATTCCATTCATGTAGATGATACGATTACGTATCCCTAGAAACCTTCATTCATGACAACTTTGTCAAGGGTTAGCGACGAATTACTCATGTCTATTTAAAAAGGCACTAAACGTCACTTTGCAGGTTGCTAACTCGAGCAATATCACAAATGACTTGGCCGTAATTTCTATATAGGTAGTTAGAAAAAAACGTATAATGTTTCAAAATATAAAAATCTTCAAACTGTTATCTTTAAATTCTATGGAATGCGAGTACATCCCAAAATGTCTTAAAATAGGTGCAGTTTGAAAACCAGTGAAAGCCATTTTTAACATTTTACCTGAAATTTCAGTACGTATTTTAGACAGAATTTAAAAGATTACGATTTAAGGATTATTATCTTTTAAAACCTCATACATTTTCCTGACTATACGTAGGGAATTTATAGATAAATCATTCGTAGTATTTCTTGAGTTGGCAACCTGCAACGCGTGTATTTTTGGGTGCTGACCGTTAACCAAATGGAAAGTATGCAATATTTTGAATCAACGTGTAAGTAAACCTTTGTTTTTCTCCAGGAGCCAAATAATTTCCTGCTTTTTGAAACCTTAATAACCTGCAAAGTGTGTATTTTTGGGTGTTGACCGTTAACCGACAGTTGCCTGATCATCAAAAAGTTGCTCTAAGTAAAACGTTTAAGTGTCCAAAGTATGGTAAAATTGTTTTAATCTTACTATAAATACTTGTACATGTACTTGTAAATAATCAATACCTCCTTAATTTGTTGTTCTTGTAGGTTTAAACCAATACTTCTTATGTAAATTTATAATACTTCGTTTTGACTGTGTCAGTCGGGAGACCCTCAAAATTTCATCAGACTTCACATAGGGCAGGTTATTTCTGGGAATTTCAACGTTTCATCAAAAGTTAATATTCAATTCTGTTATTATTATATTATGGGTCAGTTTTTTCATAGTTGCTTGAATAACAATAGAAGTTCAATAGAGCTTTCAGTGTCTTGAATACTAACTTTGAAATTTTGATGAATCCTTCAAGTATCTCGAAATTAGGCAGATTAACGGAAGTTAATCCATGCTCGTCTTCACTGTTTATCAAAAATTGTGCTCTTCCTCGTTGATGACATTGAAATTGTACGTTTGATTCAAATTTTAAGTCAGTAGTCGTCTAGTTTCATTGGTGAAAGCGCCGGTAAGAGAAATGTATTCGATTTAATTACTACATCTGGGAAACTTGAAATGTAAACCTCATTCAAGTTGTCTGAAGAAGGCAGTTTACTCCTTCGAGTGGTCGTCACAGTTGTCAGTTGATTCTACCGATTTAGAATAAGGTTCGACTGCAACACTTATTTAACCTACATACATCCTACGGATAATGTGTCCCGAGTAAGTGTTACGCAATTGACAGTAATTGCATCCGACATGAAGGTGAGTTTTCCGCGCAAGTGGCGATACAAAAGAAAAGTGGGTAAATTATTGAATAGGTAATGACCCGTATTTACCTAAGTGCCTGGAAACAGACAGCTCCGTTACATTATCACCTGGACAAAACAAATTATGCAAATGATTCCGCCACCTAGATTCGAAAATAATGGAGATTTGCTGCGACAAATATTAGTCTACTAATAGCTGCAAGAATGAATGCGTGTGAATGATGGAGGTTCACCAACGATTGGACTAACGGGATGCAGAAAAAAGATCTGGCTTTAATGTAACTATGGGTATCTAGTAAACTCGCTTAAAGCGACTGAAAGTAGAGATGATTTTACTTTTATTCGACGTATTGACTCCATAACCTATATAACTCTTTAGGCCATACGGTGCTAGAAAATCCTGATGTAAATAATTTTATTAACAGTGCATATCATATCACAAAAATACAAAAGTAAAATATTGTATATAAGTGCTGAAAATGAGGAAAAAATCGACCATGCATAACACGCATGATACGTGCATTACTACTACGCCGGCGACTACTGACGACCGCGCATCATGGTACGGTGAGCGAAATCGCATACCCCCCTCGCTCACTACCGCACCACTCGTAAAGTTACATACGTATACGAGTATATTACCTATTTTTTTTCCAGATTTTTTGACAAAACATTTTTTTCTATTGCGTTAAAAAAATACGTACATATTTTGATTATTTTATCCAATACATGAATGTGTTGATAAGGAACACCTAAAATATAAATTCTGTATTTTTTTAAATATTTACAGAGATATTTAAATAATTAGAGACACGTCAAATCAGTTAACAGCACCGGTAGGAAGGAAATAATAAAGTTCTTTTTGACAAATTTCAGGTATCTATATAAAAGCAGATAAAAAAATAGAAAATTCCTAAGTAGGTATAGTAATTATTTTCGTAAACCTTATTTAAAAGTAACCGTTAATAAGAGTCACAAGTTCCATCGGGCAGTATACCCAGATGAACATAATAAACAATGTTAGAATTATTATTTAATTATTTCCATTAAAGTTCCGTGGGAACCATTCTAACAGTGAACTTTATTATTGCAGCTTAAATATATCTTGCTATACAAACAGGATGAGTTTGGACCAATGCAATGCTTAAAAACACACATGTCAGAATTTTGAATCGTGTTCTCATTAAGAGAACAAATTATTTTTAAAAAAAAGCTGGTTATTTTTTTCCATGATGATAAAAAATGACCTTAAAAGAAACAAAATTATCTAAAAAGTAAAACTTTAATAAAAAATCGAGTTTTTCTACCACAGCAAAATTAAATGTTAACGTATTTTTCTGGTTTACTATCGATTGAATTTTGGGGTGTTTATGATGTGTTGAGCCTTTCTTCGTCGGGTTTATCTGTAGCTGTTTCATCATCGCGACCTGCAAGTTTACTTGTATCTACTAGGAAATAACAAAGTAACAGGCCTAAGCTAGGAATAAATTAGTCACTGCCTTCTTTGAACATCCATCTCACTGACAGAATGGATGTATTGCTAGATATATATTGCGTCTTTTAGAAAATAGGTTACGGTGAGGGCACCCAACTGATTACACAGCACGCCCTAAAGGCACACCGCTGACAGATTCGTTGTTATCTCCGTCTTGAAAGACAAAAACGCGAAAAAGAGAGAGAGGTAACAACGGAGCTCTCAGTAGCAGGAATTCGACCCTACTCAAGAACAAACATGTTTAGCGAGGATTTTACCTTCAGGTTGATAAATGACCAGTCATTTTTACGCGTTATGAACATGCATAGAAGGCTTTAACTATTTAGTTATTTTTATGCGTAATTTTTATTGACCTACGGCTATTGACTCAAAGAAAGTAAATCTACTACCTTGAAAATGGGCTCTGTATTAAATTCGTACCCAGAAATTGCAATGTATTTGCATTTCCCAACTACTTAATTTCCACCTTGAGAAAAATTGCTTTCTATAACGTTGAATATTCTCCCTTCAAATAGGACGTTTAATTTTTGATCAAATCCTATTATCAAAAACTCTGAATAATGGCCTGGATTCACCAATTTTATAAATTTCTACATACCGTGAAGACCAACCCGACAAACTGCCCTTTTTCGTTTGCTCGTATGAAGATCTAACTTTAGGAAAAATTCCCTAATTCCCCGTATATGTGCACAGCAAATTTAACAATAGCGACATCCTTTACAATAAATAACCTTCAGAAATATCTGTACGAAGTAATGGGTACGATCACAAATTAATGTACAAGTATTATAGTATTTATTGAAAGCATCTCCTATCCCCATCATATCTTCCCCTTCCTACTCCTCTTCCTTAGTTTAATGTAAAATAAAATACTTGTCTCTAAACAACTTTCGAATAAGAAACTTTTTTGGCTTAACCTTGTTTTTCAACCTATATATATTTCTCTTTGTTAAAAAAGTTGTTTGTCTATTAGAAATAAAAAATAAAAATAACACAGAACATGCGATTTTTCTCACCAAACCTCATTTAAGGTTTATCGATCCATTGACAGGTAAATAACAATATACTCGTAAGCAGACTCGCGTTAAATGGTTGTTTACCTTATCGCTGATAATAAGTACTAAAGGCGTGATGTTTATATGAATTAACTAGTTGAGAAGCACGACGTTAAAAATGAAAATACATTTAGTAAACATAAATCACAAATAAGAAAAATTTACTTTATTTATAAAACTGATCTGAATAATACTCGGTCTTCTTTAACGCAAAATGTTTGATCTCCCCAGATACTGCAGCGTTTCCAGTGTGTTCATGGAGGGGTGAGTTTCCGGTTTCGCAGCACTTATAAGATCCAGGGTGACAGGAATGAGAGAGAGAATAAACAGCTCCAGGAATATCCTCATCATGGAATCTTCCAGCATCGACGAATACTGGAGAAAAATGTTGTTCCCTCACAATTTAAATGCCACAGTACTTATTTTGTTAATGTTTTATGAGTCATGTATCATTCACCTACTATTTTATTTTTATTTTTATAAACCTATGTTTGTATCTTTATATGGAAGATGTACGACTGCACTAACCTCCCCACATACCGGAATAAACACTTATTATTATTATTATTTTTCTTTAACGTTTTTTTTCAATAATTATTAGCAGCTTGTCACTGTTTGAAAAAACGACTAAGATGCGCGCGCGCCTCTTAGAAAAGACTTTCGTGCTAATAGGTGCTTTTCAAAGGGCAAATTCGGAAATTAGATAATAAATAAAATATTACGTCCAGAGAATATTTCATCAAATTTGATAACACATAACAAAGAACATAATTTATTCTGGGTTTGTCTTTAGATTTTTGTTGTGAGTATTTTACAAGCAACCGAAAACTGCTTTGAAATCGTAAACCTTATAAACACAGTGCTTCTCTTATAACAAATTACAACTTTAATTTTAAAAAGATTCGTCGTTTCCTCTTAACATTTCTGATCTGATTTAAGATATTGCAGCATTGGCCATTAAAATTTATGTTAACCAGTTCTACACGTCCGTTTCCGACCAATTGCTGAATGAGGGACGATCTCTGAAACACGTTTTGGGCTGTCATCATCTCAGGATGTAATACATACTTCACAAACATCAAATACCTACAGGCAAAGGCATTTCATTCAAAACGATTCACTTTTTCCCCCCTACCTCCCTTCCCTACTCCCTTCTCTCGCAATATACAGTTGGGAATCTTGTGCTGTGTTTACATTAAAAAATACAACTATCGGCACCTCAGATAATCCACAATAAAATGAATTATCCCAGGAAAGAGATAACCTTACATTTTTAACGATATTAACTTGTTATATTGATAAAATTGGCTAATTAAAATGTTTCGAATCTCAATTTATTTACGGTAGTATCGTGTGACTGTCTGTAGCGTTGAACAGCGAGAATTCTCTTAAATAGATGAGACTATAATAAAATATTATGGGATTGTTTCTTGCGGGGCCGGAAAATTCCTCGTCACGACACTTGACGATTCTGCAGAAGCCACTAGCGTGACCAATGGTAATAGCAAAGCCTCACACCTTTTAGCCTTAGATCATAACGTATCATTCTGCCCCTGAGAGCTCCTTTGTAACATCTCTTTCTTTTAAATCTGTTGTTTATGAGAAAGAGGGAGAGGCTACAATTGAGTTATCAGCGGTATGCCAATTTAAGTGGTGCTCAAATTATAATAGCGTGCTTGTACGTTCTTAGCTGGAACTCATTATGCTGCTGCTACCGAATACCTAGCCAATAATAACATAATATTGTTGTACATATTATAAAATCTGTTACAACGTCATGTATACCAATACGAATGGATTACGTTCATTAGGTGCTGAAATGCATCATACTAAATCATTTAAAAAACGCTTCATTAAGTACCTACGTAATTTTTCGTTCTCCATTGAAAAACAACCATTTATTAGTTTATGATACCAAACAGGTAGGTGTAGGAAGCTATTTACCCTTTTCGAAATCAGTATGTTCTACAGAACAAATAAAACAGAGATGTCCTAACACGCAAGGAAAATAAATCAAAATAAGGAGGGCGAGCTAGGCGTGCAGCCAATTTAACTAAAACAGGAAATAAGAAAAAAGGTTCGGCTCGTTTACAAAAACCGAATACTTATTTAGCGTATTTGGTTTGATTATTTTATAAATGTTTTATAATTTGCTTACCGCAGTCAAAATCACGCGAAACCAACGTGGACGGCGCTGAACTAGGCTGGTGCCAAAATGGGTGTCCTTTGCCTCCAGTAGTCGAAATTGATTTTAAAATGTTACAGATCAACAAATCTGTGCCGTAAATACAACTTTTTTTTAAATAAAAATAGTTTGCACACGTAAGTTTTTAAATCTTTACGTTTATCTCGTACTTGTTATCCTGTAATAAAGTGTGAGTACCTACTTAATATATTTAAAAAATATTTATTATTAAGGGTAAGCCCTCTAAAATGTCTCAATCAATACTACATACGTAAATTCTACACGGCTAGTTAGGACAATGTACAAGGGTTCAAAAGACAATAATCTCAAAATTTGAACTAAAATTCCTGTACGTATTTCATCATGTAGAAACAGATTACATGTGTTTTTGAAACCTTATACATTTTCCTTTCTACACGTATAGAATTTACAGAAAAAAATATTCTTAGTGTTTCTTGTATCAGCAGACTAAGTGTGTGTTTTTGGGTGCTGGCCGTTAATTGTTTAGATGAGAATGTTTGAAAATCGTTTGAATTTTGAAAATTATTTTTATTTGAAATTCCTGAAAGAAAAATCCAAGCTGAAGAGTATTTTTTTATGTTTAATTATTTTTTTAACTCCGTGGTAAAACGGAAAGATCCTTGGCTCGCGATCAGTGTTCAGGGTTGGCATGAGGCCACGGGTTCAACATCCGATGGAGTCCAATAAAATAATTAAGATTGATTTACATTTCGTTCCGGAGTACTCTCAGTGCCGTCATGGTAAGATCATTCAGAAAATTGGGGATGTGAGATTCATTTATTTATGTATTTGTAAGAAACAAACAGCTTTTAATACAGATTTATTTAAAAGGAAGTTTTACAAAAGGTAAGCCAACAAAGTTTCTTATGCTAAAAGTGGTTAAGTAAAGATGTTTTATTACGAGATGCCATAGTCACGCTGTCTTCGAATATTGGGACTTTTGTACGGTTTCGTATCAACAAAAAAATCAACCATAAGTTTTGATCACGGGGAGAAACAAGTTTTATATTAATAACGTTGTATTCTAAGATAAATGTAATTGCTTCACATCTCTGATGAAGCCATTAAAAGCGACCCGTATTGAAATGACGACTCAACACGTGGTTGATCGCGATCCAAGGTGATATATTTCATAACGTTATTCAATAATGCAAACAAACTATATTCATGCAAGTACATTGTAAGTACACGGGTAATTGCTAATGATTTTATCACGATGATCGTCATTGAAGCTTTATAAGAGAGTCGTCATCCTTAGTTTACTCCCTGCCTTGGAAGTTTTTATTTTATGTTCAATTCGCCTAATAAGTAACAAACTATTGATATTTTTATCACGATTGATTCGTTAAGACTTTTTGTCGTTCATGAAGGTTTTGTTTTAAAGGTAGGAAGCAGATAATTTTTTTTTATTTTTTTAAATAAAGTAAATCAATTTTAATAACGTTATTATTAAGTTCTGCAAGTGTATTTTACTTTATTATTATTGTGACAGCTATTTCGGCGTACAAAGGCATTTTAAAACTCTAAGTGAAAACTGACACAATCACAAAATCATTTACGTATTTAAAAAAAATCATAAATTTTAACACTACCAACTTAAAACAGTAGGTAAGTACCATTCTAAGATTTAATATAAATATTTTTAAGGGCTAGCAATCAAAAATGACCGTAAACATAACTTGCAGTCTGCTAACAAAAGCAAATTTTTTTTTGAAGAAAGGTACGAATAACCTGACAATATTTGAAAATCTCCTACTACTATCACAGTAAGCGGAAGATGTTGCTTGTGTTGTAATGGAGGACTTAGCCAGCTGAGGAATTGAACTCACGACGCCTAGGTCAGACCCAAATGCGATGCCAACTCAGCCACGGACCGGACTAAATACTACAATACTACAAATGATCTGTTAGAAACCCTCACAATGAAACTATTTAAATTCCATGAAATACATACCAAAATGTCTGAAAAAAGGTGCATTTCGAAAACCATTGAAGACAATTTCGAACGTTTTACATAAAATTCCAGTAGTTATTCCAAACAGAATTTAAAAGATTACTACTGTTTGGGGATTTTTGTCTTTTGAAATCTTATACATTTGTCCAACAACTCTAGTTGCCTTAGTATAGAATTTAGAGATAAATCATTTGTAGTATTGCTTCCGTTAGCTAACTATAAAGCGTGTATTTTTGTGTGCACACCATTAATACTATTTACAGACATAATACAAGAACGTGTAAGGAAATTAGGCTACCGAAAAAGAACGAAGCCAATACGGAAAATAGTATATTTTATAAAAGGATGAAATGTTATAATGCTCTGCCGGACCCAATCAAAAGTGCCACAATTAATAAATTTAATATAAATTGTAAAAAACACATTAAGTTAAACAAGAAAAAAATTCATTAGTTTTTAAATTACCATTATCTATATGTAATATTATAAGAGATATAATTAGTTATTTTGTAAACTTAAATGTACAAATAATTAAAATAAAATAAATATAACAACAACAAAAAAACAGAATATTTAACAGTCTGACAATGAACTAATTTCACAATCAACCAATCGATAAACTCTTTTCATAATGGGAGTTCGGCGTGATGGTTAGTTAGTTAGTTAGTTAGTTAGAGTTAAAAGATCCCAACCTCTTTTTTAGTGTCACCATAGGCATCATCTCCTCGCAAAAATCTCCGGGGTTCATATGCAATATGCATCTACTCAACACTCCTCTTAGATTCCTTTCAATACCAGGTTGGCATATTCATTTCTCAGATATTGTTTTTTTTTTTTTTATATTTTCACGTTTGTATGTAAAAATCCTAAATGAAAAAAATGAATGACGAAGCCTTCATCCTGCAGTGAATCGAGTAAGGCCGATAAAAAGTACGAAGTACGCTTTTTGAATAGGTTTTCAATAATTTATTCAATTGCCACGAGTTCTCTAAAGGCTACTTCAATATGTTTATTAGAATGCGCAATATAACGAGTTGTAGACTGTAAATAAAACCTTATTTTGTATAATATGCAATTTACTATGCACATAAATCGAACGTAATAAGAGATACCTACACTTGAATAACATATTACCTAGTTGCGTTGGTTTAGGAATACACTCGCTACTTGCAAAGCATGTTAAAACTCATAAATAATTAGCCTTCAAAATAATCGGTTTAGAAATAAAATTTGAAAATTATATGTCCACATGGTCCATTGACCTGTTTTTGTTTGTTCTGAAAGTACTGTGAAATAATGTAGTAATCATATATTTATTACTATAATAAGTATTACATAAGACGAGCAAGTAGATTGAAGAAGACTGAGTAAGTCACAAGAAGGCATGGCATGAATATGTAAAAAAAAAATTAATGTATTTACTTTCACGAATTCAAATAATAAGAAGCAAGAGTAATTAACTAACACAGGATTTAATGTTTTAAAAAAATACGCTGTATGTATTTATGTTTTTTTTTCAATATTCAGATTAATTTCCTTTTTTATAATCGTGTTATGTCTCATTTTCACATAATATGTTACTCCTATGCATAAAGGACTTTCACATTTTTTACTTCAAGTAAACTCGGGAATCACCTGTTAAAGTTTATCGGGTACGTCCTGATACACCTTGTATAGTAGGATACACAATCGAAATTATAGCACCTACTCATATAATTGGATATTATTAAAAACTCCATCATTCCTAAACAATGCGTTTTGTTGTATGTAATACATGTAATTACACCATCCAAACTACCTTAATTACTTTTTAAATATAAAAACTGCATTCGAAGCTTTACAAGGCGACAAAAACGCCGCGATCCGGAGCATACGTTTTTAAGTGTTTGTAGACTTGCGATTTGCGGAAACCTCTCAAATAATGTATGACATAATGCTGTGATTTATGCATTTTGCTGCGAAGTTGTGTGATTTTCCATGATTTTTTTCACGGTTCCGAAGATCCGTTGCTGTAAGTGCGTTACAGTCACTGCGGCCACAAAAATAATAATCGTATGTGCGATGGCGGCATCGGAAGGCCACACAGAAGTGCCAAAAAACAACCTGTAAACATTCAAACCGTAATAAAAACTACTAAATGGTAAATGTAGCTTCTGTCGAAGGTAGTTCAGGTGTAATTATTGTGATTTTTAAGTCACCGGCTTGTTAAAAATTCAGATTAAGAAGCGGTTTAGATCAAGTATGAACTCTAAACGAGCAATTTAGAGATATAGTATTGGTAGTAGAGTATAAACAATAATTGTTCTGGAGGAATAAATAGTATACATATTCGCAATCATTATTTATTAGTTTGAAAGCCTTGGGAGGGCTTCGAGTTAATGTTGTTTTTCAAAGCCTGTGCATAAAAAAAAAACAAACACGAGGCTCTCCACAAAGCATTCTTACATATCTGATCTCTTTTCATATTGAAATGATTCTGTGTACAATACAGGGTTATTCAAAATGATGAACTCAATTTCATTATTATACGTTATATGTGAATGATTGAAAGAGGAGGTCAAAAAGTTTCGAATCCCACCGCTAAATTGCTCATAGTTGCTCAAACGACCGCTAGAGTGCTCGCGCCGCTAAGCAGCCATTTCGCACCAGTTGTGAGTGAAATGGATACTATGCAACACAAGATATTCTTTATTAGTTCGTTCTGTAAAATTCAGTCGGTAACTGTAGTGCAGTGTACCTTTCGTCTCCATTTTAACAGTGAACCTCCAAGAAAGAGTATTTGTCGTTAGCATCACCAATTTGAGCAAACTGGATGTCTCTGTAAAGGAAAGAGCCCGGGCCGACCGCGTGTATGAGAGGAGAACATGCAAAATTGAGTCCATCATTTTGAATAACCCTGTATACCTATATCAATATATCTATAACATAAACATATTTTGTAAAATTATCGACTATGAAAAGGCAAAGAAGACAATATTTAAGGTAGAAGAATTTTTCGATTCCAGGTTTAAATATATTGTCATTTGAATGAACGAGTATGTAGTTACTTATATACCGAGAGGAATGATTTTTAAGTGGAAAACTGGTTTCCGTGTCACATTTTGTTAATCTATTTCATAGGTATTTAAATAAACGTGGGAAAATAATAACACAAGTAGGCGGGTTTGAGAAATGCTTATTTTTTCCTTTTAGTTTATTGTAATAAAATAGAAAATTATTTACTAATGTTACTTCGTTACTTACCACAGCTGTAAAGCCATTTATGCAAGGTTCATACAATTTTAAAATATTATAAAGTTATACATGAAATGTATCTGAGGCAATTAGTTTTACAAGGAATCGAAAATATTACACTATATAACTAGGTAGGATAAGGGTTATAATTTTTTAAAGGAAACATCATGACGTACTTTGAAAAATGTTTGATAAAATTCAACAATTCCGCTCCAATTTTAAACAGCATAGGTTTTTAAAATAAAACTTCGTTTCACATTAAACAAAATTTAAAATATATATATGCATACACGCATATGCAAAACAATGCGAATAAATTCATTTAAAGCATAGTAAAATTTGAAGTTTTTTCTCTGTTAACTCAAACTACGAACCTAATAATCTGTTTGTAATTAATATGCTGTATTATATTTAAAATAGGAATTTGGTTAAAGAAAAAAAAAATTGTAGAGGAATTGTTGAATTTTACCAAATGGTTTTACTAATACCGGCTTTAGTTACTAAAACAAAATTCATCAAAGAACGTGACTTCACACTAGAAATCTTACCTAAATACTCAAACGTAAAACATAACAAAATAACCTGCCAAACAAACGAGTAAATTAAAATCTTATATAAATATTTTAACTCGTCCTAAACAAATATTTTCTTACATTCAAAATCATTACGTTTATCCGACGAAAACGAAAAGAGTCAATATTTGACAAATAACGGAATATAAACATATTACATGTATTTTAAATGGAGGTCAGCAGTCAGCAATCACACAAACGGATAGCAAACAAACGATTTTTGGACCGAAGAAAAATATGATGAAAGAGAACGAGTAATAATTAAAATAATAACGAAACATGCCGCGATGTCTAGAGGTATAGAGCTGTTCTCAGTGTTCGTTCAGCTATTATTCTGGTACAACCGCAGCGAAGTTGTTGACCCCAGGTATTCTCGAGTACCGCGGAACCGATACCTTTTATTTACAGCGTGGATCATTAAAAAAAACGAGCTGGAAGGAGTCTTCCTAGAGATTAATTTGCGTTCTTCCAGCTAGAGGTAAAAAATGGCCATATTTTAAGAAGACATCAATGGCCCGGGCCGAATCGTATGTACGCTGTGATTATAATATATTCACGATTGATTATACTCGTTCGATATTGACTTTTCAAATCAAATCAAATGGTAAATCATCTACTATATTACTTATGGCAATTTTGTTTTCAATATAAGTACATTCATAACTTATAGAAATACATTGTACGTGTACAGTGGAAACAATTTGAAAACTTTTTTTCCACTTTTTATATTTTGACCTGACCGGGTTCACTCTATCACTGGTACAAATTCTCGTTTTACGTACAGTAGGGTTTAATATCTTTTAATAGAAACAAAATATAAAGAAATATCGATTAATGAAATGTTTTATAGTTTATATGTTAAATCATAGTTTCTCACCCAAAAAATTGTATATGTACTATAATTTAACAAAAATTTGTACCAGTCTGACTGAAACCGATCAGGTCAAAAAAAAATGGTTTTAATAAATCATTATAATTGATTTCCACCACGTATTGTCATTATAATTGATTTCCACCACGTATTGTCATTATAATTGATTTCCACCACGTATTGTCATTATAATTGATTTCCACCACGTATTGTCATTATAATTGATTTCCACCACGTATTGTCATTATAATTGATTTCCACCACGTATTGTCACTTTCAAAAATATAAATATTAAAACGTGTACATTTAGTTATACTGTAATATTATTTTTATGTCAATGCGACGACTATTTTTTTTTAATAAAAATAATGACAAACATTCCTGGTTTATTAACTATCTATTAACAATCTTTGAAAAATTCTTTCTACCGTCGTTATAAGTGGAAAATGTTGCTTGTGCTGTGATTAAGGACTTAGCAGAGGAATTGTACCCACGACACCTGGGTAGGAATCCGACGCATTATAAATTCAGCTAATAACCATAAAATGATTTCTCGTGCCAAATTATGCGCATTATAAAACCACACCGGGATATTTTGCTTATCAGGCAGCTGCACCAAACCACTGAACTTCCCTGCAACCCACAGATCGTCGTGATCTTTAAAAAAAATGTATAATTATTTATGTTAAAAGCAGTGTCCGCTAGAGGCACACCCTCGTGTGGTGTTTTGTTGAATTTGATTTGATTAATATTATTGTTTAAGGGTAAATTAAACTCAATACGCGCTCACAGATGGCGATAATTTAAATATTATAATAACAATATTAGCCCACAATGCTTTTAAATATTGAAATGAATTGTTTGTTGGCGGGTATACAGACGTAGTATGAAATGGAGTAAATTGTTATATGTACTATTGTAACACCAACATATTATAGAGTATTTTTAGTTTCCTAAAGGACTATAGCTTTAAACTTACATGCCAAAAAACAAATTATTCACCTTAAAATTTAAAAGCATTATGCTCTAAAGGAGGTTTTTTTCTGAAAATGGAGCTATCACGTTATAAAAATATCATGGGCCATGTATTACAAAACCTTTTCCGATAAACATTTTGTTTAATCAATTTTTTAAAACCAGATTTAAATGCAATCACAGATCAGAAAGTGAGAGGTTTTATACCTTTCAGACCTAATTCAAGACTGACTGACCTTGCAAAATTATTTGAATATTTGTTTTGTATTTTTTTTAATACTTTAGAAGTTCTTGCTACCTTCATTTGAAAGAACATTGGGTCTCTAAGGGCGTGTTTCATTTAAATTACAAATCGTTTTTTTTTATTACAATAACATTTACAAATAAATATATATACCTTCAAAACTTACATATAAAAAAAACGAAAGGAAAAATTCGGTCGAGATTAAGCACGAAAATCACCTTTAAAAATATGAAAACGAGGAGCTAAAATTAAATGGGAAAAAATACGCAATGTCAGCAATGTCATTGGAATAAGAAAACTGGAAATTTTTAATCGTTCAAGATAGGGACGAAAAAATAAAATAAATCTAAAATCTATGTATTTTCAAATAAACGTCCGGTACGAAAGAGTTAAAATGTTTATCCACGTACGACAACGGACACGTGATGTAATTTACTTCGCTGAAATAACCATTAATATAGTGCATACTCCTAGGAATGTAGTCTTTTTCCGCAGTCTACTTGGTACTGAAAGATTCCTTCGCAAAGCTTGGCAAGCGTCCAAAAGCACATCTTAAACGACGTCAATTATTAACTTTACGGTCTCGGAACTGGCAGAGAATTGACAATTACCTGTTATGTTATATAACTTAACAATAGAGCAGATAGCTGTATTTGTATTTCATTAGGCTCATTCTAACCAGAGGCGTGCGACGCATGAGCTAACAAGTGCGAACAAGTATCAAAGAATAGTTGAACACATTAATTTTCGTTACCTTTATAATTAATTGTCACCATACAAGAGCAAACCAAAATGACATTATGAATATTTCTAAAATTAACCTGGCTTTTGGACAAAGGAATTATAAGTATCTCGACCATAAAAAAAAAATTAAAAAAAAAAAAAAAAAAAACAGAAAACGCAAATGATTTTAAAAAGGCTCAAAGAAATCGAAGAAGAGGAGTTATCCAGTATCTTGAAAATAACTTCGTAGGAGTTTAAAAACTTCCGCCTCAGAGGAGGAACCCCTAGTGAGGAGGACTAAGAAATAACATTACAAATTGTCTTATTAGCTTTGTAAAATTTAATTATATAAATGAAAAATTATGTACTGAAAGTAAACATGGAAATGTCTGAATATATCGCGGAATAATGTGGCATGCATGGGAGAGGAAATAAAGTTATGGTTTTGTGCATAACTCGAAAACACTGATTCCGGAGTTACCTAGTTGTAATAATTACCCCATCGATATTATTATACTGACAGATCGATGGGTAATTAGTACTACTAGGCGACTCCGAAATTAGCGTCGACGTCAGCTTAAATCAACTTTATTTCCTCGCCCATGTATGCCGCATTAAAACATATTATGCGTTTGTGGTTTACATGGGTAAGAATATAAAGGCCTGGTTTCTGCGTGTAACTCGAAAACAGTGAATCGGAGTTACCTAGTTGTAATAATTGTATAGTTACAAGCTCCTTGGGTCTCTTTTTGCGAGATTAGTCTCACACTGAACTTTATAGTGGTAAGGATTGAGGTAGGGGTAGGGGTAGGGGTAGGGGTAGAGGTAGTGGTAGGGGTAGGGGTAGGGGTGGGGGTAGGGGTAGGAGGGTTAGTAGAAATACTTTTACTAATATTCATTTAAAAAATTATTTCTAACACACACACTCCTTGCTTCATCCACATTACAACACATTCTAATTATATACAAACCAATTGCAGGACTGCAATAGGCAAAACCAAGTTGTATGGTAATGGCAATGTTAGTTATAATTTACCCCTGCTGTGTGTGATGTTATTTTCATATTGTGAGATTTAAAATGTATTTTATTTAGTCATTGGGTCACATATTCATGGGTCATATTTTGCATATAGATTGGTATTGAAGAATCGGTGAATTCAATTAATTTACCATAATTAATAATAATAGATTGTCTAAAGTTAGTGATAAGAGAAAGCATTGGAAAGAAAATAACATTGAAAAGCGCCCTTGAGGTGATTTTTCACAAAAACGGGGTTATACAAATTATCCAAATATTATTATTATTATTATTATTGTTGAAACTCGAGAAAAACCTGGTTAAATAGAAAGAAAAAAAACAATGAAAACGGGAAGGTTTGTTATTAGTTGATTTTACATCCAAAATACAAACGTATAAATTTGTTTTGAACCACTTCTATTCAATATAATACTTTCGACCTGTTTCAGAAGTACCCTTCCTTCGTCAGGAATATATTAAAACTAAACTAGTGTATAAAATAATGATAGATATACATGAATATTTAGATGTTGGAGTGGGAGCCGACCAAAAAGGAAGGGGTAAGTAGGGGTTTTTTGGAAGAACAAAGCGATTCACTTGAAAAATGTCTAAACGACGACTATAAATTTACTTGATTATTCAGTATATTAGAATTATTATTAAGGGATTTTCTAATTTCCAGTGCAACGAAATTATCTATTTTTTTCTCCTTTATTATTACGGCGAAGAATTTGACCCCTGGATCTTTATGATCGGTTGAAATGAGATGATTGGCAAACTCTAAATAATTATTGTTATTTAATTGTATAATTATTTAAAGATTCTAAATATTAACGGTTCATAAATGAAATATACTTATACCAGCATATTACGTTGATTCATTAATCACCAGCATCTACTGATATTAATATATGCCAGAACCTACTTTAGTGAGATCAGTGAAAAAATATGTAAATCACCGATTCTCAAAAGAATTTGTAGGTCGATGGACCGTTATGTTTTGGGTTCGGAGAAGTCGTGTAATTTTTATAAGAAGAATATTCTTTACTACCGGACTGAGGGCCGTACCCAATGACTCCTGTTTGACTGCATTTTTGGATCCATCTACAAACCATAACCCTCATAATTGATAACTGTAAAACTGCTTTAATATTGATGAGTACCTGAATATGAATAGAAATGGGAGGTTTAAATGTTTTGAAGGTCAGATAAAGATCAAGAGTTCAAATTTTTTGTGTAATTAAAACATTTTTAATTTTTTTATGTGATACCACACACGAGTCCCAACCGTCCGGAGCCTGTAAGACTATGGTATCCCCAATTGGGGTATGTTGTGAAGGTGAAGGTCAATTGAGGAAGGGAGAGAAAGGTAGGGAAGTACCTGGCTATTCAGATCTGGTCACCAAACATGGCTAAAGCAGTTTTAAGCAACGTTTCCATTCTGAATGATGGTCTTTCACCAGGGCGATACTTACAGTATCTACCACTCAGGAACGTGCCGCAAATATACTACATATTATTTTAAATGAATAGATTGTCAAATTTAATTGAAAACACAATTTAATCAAATAATATTTACATGAAATATGAAACATGAAACATGAAACATCTGCCCTTCTCTTCCACGAAAGATATATTTTTTGAGTAAGCGGTACTTTTACTTCAGAAAATTTACCCGAAGAACTCGGTTTAATAAGGCATTTTCCTGTTTTTAACGTTTAATTCATGTATATATTGGCATTGATGTGTCACCACTTTGACAGTGCATATAATATGATTATGACCAAAGTGGTGATCCAGTGCAGACAGATGAAGAAGTGGACTGACTGTATCTAAGAAGATTAGAATAGGATGAGAATGCCTGAGGACTTAAGAAGAATAGCTAGAGAACGGAGCTTGTGGAGAACATTTGTGGAGTAATCCGAATCCCCTCTGAGATGTAACATTGGTAGTGATGTAACATAGCTAGTGATATTGGTGAAAAGAAACAAGATAACACGAGAAATAAGATAGAACGATCAAGACGCTGGGCTAGCAGTTGAAAGTAACGAGTTTGAATCCCTAATCGAGTATCGTCTTATTCGTTTCACAACGAAAACTGTGTTTCAAACCCAGAACCAAAATACCACCATGCGAGGCGACGATTTTTATTTTAATAAAAACAAATTCTTAAAATTTTCAGAAAAAAGGTTCACATAATTTCTTTGTGAAATGTTTGTAGCAACAGCTCAGTTTTAAATTCTTAAACATTCAATTTTTAATTTTTAATTACTTTATTGAATTTTAAAAACTTCATTGTAATAATTAATCATTGAAGAAGATAATATTAAAAAACCTAAATGGAACATGAAACCGAAAAAACAAGAGAAAATAAATAATGTGGGATTAAAAATGGATTAAAATAATACTGAGAAAGTCTTAAATTTGAGATGTGATTTCCATAAAGATGACATAAATTGAATTGGTCTCATTAGCTATGTTGGTAAAGCGGTTGTTCCGGAAAGACAGAGGTCCTGGGTTCGAGTCCCAGATGCGACTGATATCTTTTTATTTTCTGTTGTTTTTTCGGTTTCATGTTTCATTTAGGTTACGTTAATATTATTTTCTTCAATTCTTAAACTTTCTGCCACCTGCATCGCGTAGAATCTCTACGTAGGTAGACGAAGGCGCATTGATAAAAATAATTGTCCGTTTGACCTAAATTCCAAACCAAGTTCAATTTCAGTGCATGGTTTTATCTATAAAATAATGTTATTGTTGGAGAACTAACCATTTCATTTAATGGGCGTTACCTACTTCGTGAGTTGGGGCTTAAGTTCAATTCACGGCAATATGACTAATGCTAGATAACAATGGTACTTACTTAACAAAGAAATTTCTCAGCACTCGTGGATTATGTACCTACCCATCTGTAATATTTAACTCTTGTCTAAAAATTGCTAATCACGAAAACATGTGCAAACAAAATAGTTCAAATGAATATTGTGTCAATTCTCAACAGCGACCTTCAATTAGCCGCAAACTGCAGTTACAGTGGCATTGGCTAGGTACCTATGGTATTAACAATGGCAAATAATGAACAGTATTTTAAAACAGCATTATATAATAAGAAATACAATGGCACCTACTGAACATCCCGCCCCGACAACGCTTCTTCCACAGCGATACTGGTGAAAACTTCTGTTATTTAACCCATTTCAAACGTAATGTAATGTAGAAATGAACGTATTAGTTTTTTAGTAATGTCACTGTTGTTGACGATAATTTCGCTAGATAGCACGATTAAGGAAAATGTGAATCGACCGTACAGATTTTAAAAAAGTTGTAAAGCATGACAGAAAACAACTTGCTCTTGGTTGTACTTTTCAGTTGTTAAACGACCAACCATCTTTTACGTAGGCTTCGCTTGGGAAATTATCATCGGCTGCTTTTTAAGCTCGGCTTGAGAGATATTTACGTTGGTCAAGTGGCTCTCTGGTAGGAACTCCGACAATCTAATTTGACTGATAATATTCGTGAATACCAATACGGAAACACCGGCCCTAAGTAAAACAATAAGTTTATAACGGTGATCCGACAGTTGATCCCCGACAGTCGGTCCCCCGGTAAGTTGATCCTCCGGACATTTGATCCCCCGGACATTTGATCCCCCGGACAGTTGATACCCCGGACAGTTGATACCGCGAACATTTGATACCCAGATAGTTGATCCCCCGGACAGTTGATCCCCGACAGTTGGTCCCCGGCAGTTGAGCCCCCGGAAAGTTGATCCTCCTGACATTTGATCCCCCGGGCAGTTAATCTCCCGGATAGTTGAACCCCTGGACAGTTGATCCCCGGATAGTTGATCCCTCGGACAGTTGACCCCCTAAAGTATTATTTCTGCTGTATGTTCTCATTTGTAAAGTAAGTATGCAGAGAGGATAAGCAGCCGTACAACAAAAGTCGATATACTTATATCTGCAGGCGTCTCAAGTAGAAATCCGCTACATAAAATATTTTTACTAACAACAATGCCGAGTCCTCGAAGGAGTATGCAGTGAGGATATACGGCCGAATAACAAAATAGACATCCTTATATATGCAGTCGGCTTTGGGAAAATACGCTATAGATTCTTATTTGCATATAAAATAACTAAATGTCGCCGAAGGGGTAAACAGAGAGAATATACGGCCGTAGGTATAACAAAAGTCGATATACTTATATCTGCAGGCGCCTTGCTATACAAAATGTTTTTACTAAGCGTCGGGTGGTAGGTAGTTTTTGAATAGGTGAGAGAGTCCTTCACTTCTACTACCCTAATTACACACTTTACTTACTCTGTCATTCGGTCGTATATTATCACTGCATACTCCTTCTGCGTTATTGTAGAGATTTGGAGAGAACATTAGAAGAAGAAAACAGAAATACAGTCCGTGAAAAAATATTTTAACAAAAGGAAGAAGGTAGAGTACCCGGTCTCACAACATAATTTTGTATTTTTCTATGTTCAATTAGTTTGCTAAATGAATTTATTTTAGCAGTAAAGATAAGCGATCGTGAATCATTCGGCCTTCATTTCTTTATAATGGGTTAATCCACGGACACTACTCGTTCACCATATTGCATACAATTTGTGAAAAATTCTGGCAACTGTTCGTCTTTTGACTGGAAAACCTACATTCATTAACTCGAAGGCCATGCCACTTCCTCCAGGCTGAGGAACCATGAGGAAGTAGCTTATTTATTATTCTTAGCAGTCAAAACAATTCGGTGATCTTGGAAAGTTGATTCAATAAAACAAGTTTTTATTTCAAGTTCACTATTGTGGTGGATGAGAAAAGGTGCAGGGATCTAATAAAATTTCATTTATTTGGTTATTCGTGATCAGCTAATGCATTTTTTGTAAGATTCATCAATCTCTGTAATCACCAAAATAGAGGTTCCCTTTGGTAACCTTTTTAAGTCCCAAAATACTTGATTAACCCGCTTCACTCTAAATTTAAAACCTCCCAAAAATACACTATGTGCAGGTTTCTATCTCAAAAAATACTACAAACGATTAGATATAAATTTTATACGGGTAATTAGAAAAATGTGTATGATTTCAAATAACAATAATCCACAAAATTTAATCTTTTATTTCTATATGAAACATATTCTGAAATTTTAATTAAATCAAAATGAGACATTTTGGAATGCATTTCACAGATTTTAAAGGTTATGGTTTGAATATTTTTGTCTTTCGAAACCTTATAAATTTTCCTAACTACCCGTATAGAATTCAGAGGTAAATGATATATAACATTGCTTGAGTTAGAAACCTGCCATGTAATTTTAGGATGATTTTTAAGTGCTTGCCCTTAATAGATCGATTGCCATAACTAATCTTAATCCATAAAAATAATTAATAATTAAAAATTTAATATATTCTTTAGAATTTTATAAAAAGTCAATAGATGTGTCATATAAATAAAAAATCGGGATATTCATCCGAGACACTGTCGAGTTTGCAATTGTGTTCGTGAAGAACTTTGTTATCGTCATAAAGATAGCTGCCAATAATATGGGATTAAAAATGGAGACAAATATTGAATTTGAGATATGATATCGATGAAGATGACATAAATTAAACAGGTCTCATTAGCTAAGTTGATAAAGTGGTTGCCCTGGATAGGCAGAGGTCCTGGGTTCGAGTCCAAAATGCGACTGAAATCTTTTTATTTTCTGTTATTTTTTTCTGGTTTCATGTTTCATTTAGGTTATGTTAATATTATTTTCTTTAATGGTTAAATATTACAATGAGGTTTTTAAATCTCTATAAAAATAATTAATAATTAAAAATTGAATTGAATAAACTATGTCAATATTGCGCTTTGGCGGACTTTAAACCTACAAATTCCCAACTCCAATTATACGCTGCGGAAGCCTTAGCATTGTTACAGCATTTCTGATATTAGTTTGACCCACAAAAATATACCAGGAACTCGTAACGGAGTAAGGGTCAGAAACCGATGTTTGCCGGCAACCTAATAACAATAATCCTTATTCGGTATGATTGAAATAGGTAATTCCATTTAAAACAGGAAGATAATAAGGAAGTGTAGGGATCAATTCAAACCGACGAACATTGCTTATAACTGACAAGTATTCTCGGAGGGGAGCATTATAATAAACGAAGATTTATCTCAAATGGGATTACCGCTCGTAAAGGTCGGTATTCAATTAATACCTACACTTAATTTCGTTCGTGAGCGTTCATCTTTAATAGACATTCAATATTTTATAGCCTATGTGAGGTATTAATATAATGGGTAATAATTCTTGCAGGCATATTTTTAATTAGGAACTATAATTCTTAACAAGTTTTTATTCATATTATAACTCCCCGCCGAAAGGACTGATATTTAGGGGATATTTACGACAGTGAATTAACTTTTCACCAACACATCAAGGATTTGGTAAGCAGAGCATACAAGCTTCTAGGCTTCGTAATTCGAAATTCATATTCTTTTCACAACACGCAACACTGAGGTTATTATACAACACGCCGGTGTTGGGTGTATTGGAGTCGACTTCTATTATTTGGGCCCCACATGAACTAACTTACATTATGTGCATTGAAAGAGTTCAAAAGAAATTTTAAAGATTTTTTATTTTTGTGTCTCTACGGACGATATCCTTAGATATACCCATCTATCTATATTTTGGGTATACCCAATTACCACTCCTCACAGAAAAATAAGAGGTATAACTCTATAATTTTTTTTTCTATTACATAACGGAGACATATTTAACAGTGAGATTCTGACTCAAATAAATTTCTTCGTATCAAAATCTCACTCTTGAGGACGTCTTCACAACCTCTTAAACAGTCGAGTGAGCCGAACAAACTTATTTATGAACTCACCTGTGGGGAGAGGTACGTACTTTCTAAATACGGTGGATATAAGAAACTTCTGTTTTAATGTCCTATAATGAATTGACGGGGTTTTTTGCATTGCGTGTACACTGCATAAACAGTACAATTATAATGAATTAGATTAAAAATCTATAATGTCGACAAATCGATTCAAATATTTAAAAATTTCAATTTTTAATTATTAATTATTTTTATTGGGATTTAAAAACCTCATTTTAATATTTAATCATTATAGAAAATAAATTAACATAACCTAAATGAAATACGATAACGGAAAAAATGACAGAAAATAAAAAGATTTCATTCGCATCTGCGACTCGAACCCAGGTCTTCTGCCTATCCGGGGCAACCGTTTAAATTATTTTTTTTCATTTTTTCCGTTTTCGTATTTCATTTAGGTTATGTTAATATTGTTTTCTACAATGATTAAATTTAAAAAAAAATTACCTAGATATCTTAATATTTTATTTTATTAACTTATTTAGATAAAATAATTTGAATATTAATAAGGAAGCACGGTATTTGTAATGTTTTTCCCCTCTTATCGGTATTAGTACCTATACAAAGAATCGAAATTGCACATTGTTTATTCAGGTTTTGGTTTGCAGTGCGTCATGGCTAAAGTATATTTGGATACATTGTAAGTAAATGCATTTTTTGGAAGTGTAGCTCTTCCAGAATAGATAGGGCATGTATCCCTTTAGTATCCATTTTTTCACATACACATATCGGAAACAACCGACCTCTGGAAAATCTATTCTTTGCACACACATAGGTACAAATTACTACATGTCAAAACATCCCAAATAGATCAATACAATATTTTCAAACATATGGACGAACTCTCAAATAAGACTTTTATTGAAATACTTCCTCTGCCATATTCGGAAAACCGGCGCATTTTGGGGTTAGTGGATGCTAAATACAACAGAATAACAAATTAAATTTGTAACACAAGGCTGGGGCTGGGTCACCTCCTTCGCAATTTGGACTGACCCGATATTCGCAGAAATGCCGACTATTTGTTGAAATCACTTTCCTGCTAACCCAGAACACCCACACTCACTGGATTTGGAACGAACCTACGTAATTCTCTGATTTTGCACAGTCGCACTATTTAAATAAATAACTCCGTATAATAAACAAAAAAGGAATGTATTTCTCTGAACTATTTACATGTGTGTACAAGAGATGTTGTGCTTTTTCCCCTAATAATGTAGCTGTGAGTAGATGCTCAGGATGCCTGCTGAGTGCTGAGCAATTATTGATGATTCAAGTTCGATAACCTAGACAAAGCTGGGGTGATCAAATACTGAAGGACTGGACATAGAATAGACTGGACATGAAGTCATCGAAGTGTCTAGTTCTAGGTATGACCTAGAATCACCTTAGAAGCAATGAATGACCGGTCAGTGGCTGAGTTGGAATCGCGTTTGGGTCTCACCCAGGCGTCGTGAGTTCAATTCCTCGGCTGGCTAAGTCCTCCATTACGACACAAGCAACATCTTCCGCTAACTGTGATGGCAGTAAGAGATTTCCAAATAGTGTCAGGTTATTCGTAACCAGAAAATATTTGTCTTTCTTTAAAAAAAAAATGAATCCCGACACGACTAGAAAAGGGTAATTTTTGTCTTTCACAAAATTCATATCGTGACTGTTTCTGTAACTCTTGTTCTAAGTGCATTGTGATGTACAGTGGCCTGCATTACTCTATTGCCTAAGGTAAACTAACCATGTAGAGCATTAATTTTCATTTTATTTATTTATTTATTCATTCTTAAATTTAATTATGAAAACAAAAACATTAGCCACCCATCTCACTAGGACAATCCTGTGTTGAGATGAGCGGCTTTACAATTTAATAATATTCCGTAAATTTTAGTAAGTAAATTAATTTAAATAATTAAAATTATAATGTCAAAAATGTAAAGCCACAAAGTGATTGCTTTCAAACAGAAAGCATTGTTGCTACTTATATAATACCAGTATGTGTTTGCAATTTATTGACATTACGTATGTTTACCTTCTTTCTTTTGATTTTTCTTATTTTTTTATAAGTATTTTGGATATTGTCCTGTCTTATTTAGTAATATCTTTAAAAATTCCTTAAAGTATAAGTTTTGTAAAACATCTAAAAGGAATAATGTTAAATTGAATTGAGTTAATTGAATATGCAGTTTTTCAAATTCGGGTAATAATTTCCATAGTCATTTTTTGCTGATTGTTGCAGCCAACTGAATAAATGAGCGCATAAGTTCGTACCTACAAATGCCTAATAATTATTTTTTTTCGTTTTTCCTAGATAAGGCAAAGTTTTTGAGTGATGAATCTCCATAAAACAAGTATTACTATGTAAGTAACTAAATGTATGTTAACTGGTCAATTATCGATTGATCAAAATCGTTATCTACTCCCCAGCAATGTGAAAAATTTGTTGGTGTTTCTTCTTACAACAGGAAGATCCACGATAAGAGACGGGCACCTAAATATCAAAACATCCACATTGTATCAGTATACTTAACAATAAAAAAATAAACATAAAAAAAACTTCTACGAAAATCCATAAATAGTAACCCCGCTATTGAAACCAGTCTACCCACGCCTGAATACAAATTGGAATTAAAAACGTAACGAATGTCCGAGCTTGAACTTGATGCTGGTTGAGTGTTGTGTCCATGACAATGACCCATTAATGGTAGGATTAGAGGAGGTGTCTGGGAACAGCCCGGTGACCAGTGACTACGACTTAGTCCTCATGACCCAGTCCGCCCACTGTCGACATTACTGAACAACTGAACAGCAAACAGACTCGCCCCCGCCCCCGCCCACAGCTGAATCCCGTTTGTTTACATTAAAAATATTAACAAATTATTTGTACAAGCCCGAAAAATGATAAATAGGCTTTTTTACGTAAAATTCTAAATCCGAAATGGAAGCGTTTACTTTTTTTTCAGTAATTTACCGCCTCATTATGGTAAACACTTCCATTTCGGTAAGAATTCACTGGTAAAATCTGCACCTTAAAGTTTACCACTCTACCACAGGGGTGGTCAAAACCCACAAAAAAGTGTTTAATATACATATGAGTATATAACATTCGCACATAAAATTATATATTTATTTTGTCAGATTATTTCATTTCCTTCCACTGAAAATGAAATTCAAGACTTTTTATTAGTCCTGCATCCCGTCAGGCAACTTTATGTGTAACCCTGCCAAAACCCCATTTAAGATTGAATGCTTTTCAAAGCAATCTTGTTTGTTCGTATTTTAAGATTATAAATTAAATATCATTCAAAAGGCGATTTTGCCAGAGAGGCATTGCTTTAAGACATTGGACGAGGGTTCAGAACCGAACATTCCATATTTTAAGGCACGCATGTAATTTAAAGTCTCTTATAATTTACATATATGAACCCTTAAAAAGGGCAACCATTTTTTTATTGATTGTCGTTCGGCCCACACATGTTCAGACGTTCGTTAGTTGCAAAATGACTAAGATAAATAATGTACACAACCTAAATCTTTTCGATAAACCATAAATACGCACGCGCAGACGTGCTTAGTTATATTTGTTTCTCATGATCTGACGGTGCTCACTTATTATGAAGGTAATATTGTAAGCACCGGGAGTCGAAGCCTCTTCCTCTGCCGTGTTGTATTCTCCCAAAACGAAAGGTGATCTGTACTTGGATTAAACCGGTATATATATGCGACAGACCCGGGATAAGAAGTAGAACGATGGCGGTCAAGGACACGTACAGTAACGGTATTTTCGAGAGACTACATTTTTGTATAATAAGAGGAGGTATCAGTTTCCCGACTTGGCCCACGAGGGCAAATGGTAATGCTCACGGAATAATAATACCTTATTCTATAAAATATGTCTGGCGACCGAGCAAAGTGGGCCAAAACGAGAGATTTATTCGTTGATAGGAGCGGCGTTGGATTTGATTATGCGGCCAGTGACGCGGAGAATTAGTGCTCGCTCGACCGAATAACAATGATCATGCTGTCTTTTCTTCCCGGTTAATTATTGGACGCGATGCCCAACTGTATATTTTGAATTTGTTTAACATCAAACTATCAATCATTCTGCTCGTCAAATCGATCATAGTTACTTTCGTATTAATATCTAGTATAAAAAAATACACTTTAATGTTTGTACATCGCTCACACCTCAACCCCGAAACACACTGTACACTGTACAGTATACAACCGCGAGTATAGCCAGTACAAGTAATACTATATCATTGTGATATTCGTTTTTTTATGAGATTACTTGTTCGCATTATGGGCACAGTTACTCTGACAAGAGCTTGTCCCAACAGACTTCAGGCTGAGATATTATTTACTCTCAGATCCGAGACGTTGATAATTTACAAAGCGAAGATAATCAAGCATGTAACGGTGCTGTCAAAGATGGCAGTCTTTGATAATCACATTCCCTCCTTTCCTATGCCCGCTGCCACGTGAGACACTTCTCAGATGGTCGCCATTCATGGGCTTTTGTTTTGATTTTATATTGTTTGTTTTTAGGCAGCCAGGGGCGAATTTAACGGTAGGTACTCTGAAAGCGGGCAGGAATCGGGCCCCTCGCCGACAAGGGCTCCATAAATTAAATAAAAGAGCATTGAATTGTACCGTAAATTTAAAGTTCAATTTTTCCACAATTATAAAATAAACAAATAGTTTTTCTAAAGGATTATTTGTGCACAGGCCTCTTCAATAAATAGATCGATGTTAAATTTCGAAAGGATGTACATACCAATATTTTTATTTATTTCCGAGAACTCTTATCATCGTATTTTACTGAGTCAACAAGTGCATTTATTGGATAGTTTTCTTTTAGATATTTTTTCCAGTGAATCGCTTTGTTCCTCCAGAAAACCCCCAAATATCCCTTGCCTTTTGGTCGGCTCCTACTTCTACTAAATATTCATGTATGTCTATCATTATTTTGCATCTTAGTTTAGTCTTAGTATAGTCCCGACGAAGGAACAGTACTTCCGAAACCAGTCGATTATTATTATGATAAATTGAAGTGGTTCAAAACAAATTTATGCATTTATATTATAATTACGGTAAGCCACAAAGTAAATGCTTTTTACAAATATGGAATATATTTTTGACAAATACTTTACACTGTCAAATAAGGCTTTAATCTCTTTACACAGTAAGTTAGTGATGGCTTGCTATTACTGGTAATTGTGTGAGAAGAAGAAATTGTTGTGTTGAGGCTATTTGTAAACTGGCACCTGAAACTATAGAAAAGTACATCATGATATTGCAGTTACTATGAATAGTCTGTATTTTAAAGTAAGGACGCAGTCAAATGCTAAATTAAATAAAAAATGGTTAAGGGTTAAGGGCGAGACGTCCCTGTCGGAGAGTTATTATTTATTAATTCAAAATAATTTTTAAATAGAAAATATTTATTAAATATTTTATAAATTTACATAGGCTTAGCATTTATCATAATATAATCAGAAAGATTGCTTTTTCTGATCGTCCCATTGTATGTTTTACAAAATATTTAAAATACGAATATTATTTTTAAAGTGGAGAACAGTATTTTTAATCATTTATCATTTATATAAATAAACTTAACCAAAGATTTATAATCCGCATTAAAATTTAAAAAAAAACATTAAAGTTACGTAGTATAAATAAAAAAATTAAATTACACACTGTTCTTTTTTTAATTTATATTATCGACTAGTTACAGAAAAACCTTGATGGCATTTTATAAGAATATTCAAATTTTTAAATATTTATACGGTCAGAAATGTGTAATATTTCTGATTATATTTTGATAAATGCTAAGCCCGTGCAAATTTAAAAAAATGTAATAAATATTTTTCTCTTTAAAAACACCATGTTTATCGTATTGCACAATAATATTATCATTATTTTGAATTAATAAATAATATCTCTCCGACGTCCTTCTCCCCATTAAACAAAGAATAACATTAAACAGGAGGTTTGTAAATGGTTATGCTAGTAGAACTTGACTTAATCCGCCCCTGTACGTACCATATTTAATCATCTACATTACCAACAGAGCTAAGTAGCCCTAGTAAGATTTATTGAAAACTGATATTACCTCTTCTCATCTGACAGTTGTTATTGGGTTGGGTAACAACTTCATTACGTAGAACTGAAGATAAATACTGGAGACATGATTTATAGCGAGTGTTTGCGATGTCAAAGTGGTTATTCATTTCGACCACCTCCTTTGCAATTGCCGATGCAACGCAGAAACCACAGTTTAAAATGATTTTTAGATATTGAAGAGGAGGGTTTAGTCGTTCACCCACTAACGTAATGTCGTATCTGTCAAGAATGTAAGAAAACACACTTTTAATATAGTGAGAGAGCCACTTATTATTTGTGGCAATAAACGCTAATAAAAAAAAATGTTTATGCGGTTCGAAAAAACTTGACGATAATTGGGGCCTTCTCATAATCCGTAAAAAATTAGTAAAAATTGTACGAGGAATGAAAGCATGTCGAAACTCAGCAAGGTATACCCAGCATCTTTGGAATGCTTAAACATATTCACACAATTTTTTTTCTTATTACTGAGCAAGTATTGTTGTATTCATTAGAATTAACTGACGACGCATGGCCGTGTTTTGGACATTTCGGTCAGTCTTGCGGTGTCCTTTGTCAGAGCAGATGACACTAAAAACAATTCCATATCACTAACTAGAACTGTAACAAAGCCAGTCCTAAGTAAAATTCGCAAATACTTCTAAACATGAGCACTTTACAGTAGTTAACAGTCATCTAATCAGGCTAACGTTTCACGGGTAAACCGTGTTAATTTTGCAGTGCCTGCTCAATGATACTCATACACAATGCCTGCCCATGTTTGTTGATGCATTCACCGTAAACACTGTGTATGTTGGTACTGTCTTCCACAAGATGTAGGCATTTGACACAGTTTCCGTAGCCTTTGCCGTAGTGGGGTCATCATCGTTGACTCTCCTCAACAAATAAATAATCAATGGAGGATGAGCGGTTCATTGGATGAATGAGAAATGGGAACAGCTTGTGTGATTTGAGTTCCCCAGTTCATGCCGCCGTAACAATATACGAGCATCTAGGGCAGAAAAAACGTCAATCCAATCGACCTGAAGTAGATTTATTTCCAATATGAAAGAGAAATGAAATATGATGCATTATGTTGTATGGTATGTTAAAGAAAAGCGTAAGGAAATTAGGTAATCAATCCGAACCATTGTTTTCTTTGTTCAGGGATAACTTGCGGTTTACGATCAGGCGGGATTGATAACCTTGTGGTATCCAGCATATTTGATTGATCGCTGACCAGGCTTTACGACTTAAGAGGAACGGCTGCGCTGCCTGTTTCCATAACTTAATTGTGATTTGAGATACCCACCCAAACTGAATGATATATTTTTGTGATTAATGGTTTAGTAAATATTTACGTTTCGTAAATATTTACTATACTTTTTTTATGAAAAAAAAATGTATCATTAGGTTTAGGTAAGTATTTTGACCTCAAATCCAAAATTAAGTTTTGTGTGAAACAGGCCGCGCAGCCGTTCCTCTTAACGTTATTGGAGACATTTTGCATTGAAAGATATATTGTTATTCCTGCCATTCTAGGATGGCGCATGTTCAGAATGATTAAGTTTAAATATTTGTTATATGTATTTTTAAATCACTTAAGTAATTAAGAAAATTAATACATTTTTTAAAAAAGTAGCCTGCTATACCCAAGTACGAAAGCGCAAAGCTGTATAACAGGTTTTTCTGTTTTTATTTTTTTTTTCATAAAAAGGAAAATTAAACCCGCTAAGTTAGTGAACGTAGCATTTCAGTAGGAGTTTAGTTCAACAATATTATATAATTCTACGATAAATAAAAATAATCATACAAATAGTAGCTGAATAACATAACAATATAAGTACATGCATGTTGTGATCAATGTACACAAGTTGAACAAAATATTAAAAAAAATATAAAAAATAGGAGAACAGTTTTGTTACAGTGATAACAGACTTCAATTCAGTACAGAAGAGCTATTAAAAAAATATCAAAATACCAGCAAGTATCACACAAGTTGAGAAAAAAAAAAAAAGTGAAGAATTCTCTTTAAAAGAATATATGTATTTATTCTCACAAATGCGGATTTACATTATCATGTTAATTTACTGTCTCAGTCTGTGGCCTACCCAAACTCTAACCTCTATTTTATTTTCTGAAGTGCATTGTATTTTTACAATACTCGGATCAAATAAAGACTAAAGTACCTTCACTACTCAAAATGGAGGTGCCTTGTCGAAGCGATGGATCCTCGACACGAGTAGTAGGATAAGGGGAAGGAGTTGAGATGAAGTATTACCTTTAAATAGACTAGGTCAATGTGAGGGCGTTGGTTTTGGGTTTTCCTTAGAATTTTGTGCCCGATTTTATTTTTATAATTTTGGTCGTACTTTGTTTTCATATATAGCAATATTTTAAGGAAATCGGACAATTATCAAACTTTTTCAAAATCACAGGCTGGTATCTTTTTGAGTTTTTGAGATACACACTAGAAGTTTACAATAAGTTGTAAAATATACACTCCACTTCGATTAAACACTCGGTTTTCTCAGATCAGATTATTAGTCTCTAAGATGTGATCCTGTTCATTGACACGTATTGAATCCGGAAATTCGAAAATCGAGGGTTTAATTCAGGTTAATATCAGAGTAGTATTGGTACAAACATTCATTACTTTTCTTTAAAATGAGACTTAGATGATAGCGTTGTCTTAATCTGTAGACCAGCTATTGAAGTTTTAAACTACTTCGACAAAAACTGCCGCTCATTTGGGCGCGATTTATTCCCCATACCCGGCATCGATTTTAAAGACGTTTTTAAGTCAAAAAAATATGTGTTCAGGTAAAATATCAGAAAAATATACTTCTTTTTACAGGGGTGGGCAAAGAGCATGAGACGCTACATACCTCTGCCCCGGCACACACCGAGATAAACTTTGTATACATTTTCTACCGTTTTAATGGAATGAATTCATATTCTCGGCGCACATTCTCACGCGTTACTTGCTTATAATACGTAAAGAAACACCCTCACTGCTCAGCGATCATACATGTGCCATCGCAAGTGAAC
>JAHDVE020008712.1:0-153143 GCA_022606495.2 Halesus radiatus | reverse complement strand
ATACATCCTATTGCCTGAACCTCACGGAAGAAGCTGTGGCAGATGAAGCTCGAGTCATCATGGACTTCGCATCATGGACCGTGGGAATCGGTGAACATCCGGGCTGGAGCGGCCTTTTCTGAAGCCGGAGGAGAAGATTATGACCACAAGAGCCATCATTTATCCTTTTAATCCGTTATTTTTTAACTTAGTCTTACTCTCCACTCTTTTCTTCCTCTACCATGATAATTGGGGTTGTATAGTTAATAAAGACTATGTTTTCCTACCTTAGGGTTTTATTTACTGTATCACAACCTTCCCGCACTTCATCCATCAGACCCACCCACGAATGCTGAGATAGAGTCAAGCAATAGCATGAGATAAAGTGTTACAATTCCTTATGAATCTCAACATTTTTTACACGATCATACATGGTATTTTAATACATATTTTAAATAATATACGGCAAATTTGTGTTCCAACGTAAACTAGTCGTTTTGAAATTTAAATTTAAGCCCATCATAATGCTGATGTTAACACTTTTCAATTTTAAAATTCATCATATTTTCATAGTGGATGGGGTAATTTTTATTTATTTTTTTAATCTTCATTAACCCCCAAATAATTTGCTAAAGTTGTCTCTAAAATCGTGAAAAATCGATTTATTTAATGGAATATATTTCATAATTTAAAACATTTTTTAAAAAATAAATACTTCTACTGCATACTAGATATTTTCTTTACCTTTTGATAAAAGGGTTATTACAAATCTAAAATTCAGTTTTGTATGGAACAAGCCGCGCAGCCGTTCCTCTTAAGATTTTCGTTTATGCGTTTTTTTTATTTATTTCATTCCACCATTTTTAAATTACGCGTTTCTTAAAGGGACGCTTAGTATTGGGTATCATGATATCCATTTCGACCCAAAAATTAGAAAATTTTCGAAATAGTCGGAATATTCAGTTGTACAACTCGTCGTAATGGAAAACATTTCGTTACTGCCCCACATCGTTTAGATGGTAGCTGGGATAACGGCTACATAGTGAAATGAAGCGATTAATTCGAAACATCATTCGGTCATCAATTCGTTTAAGTTCCACCGCTTTTCAGCATTACCCATTAATGAGTTTGTGGAAAAAAATATATAATGAGGCCGATTGTACTCCACCAGGTCAAATATCAAACCAGAATTTAACTATTAAAGTCCAATATTCGGGCTTCGGCTGGCTTATAAATTTGATTAAATGATGGGCTCTAAATTATCACGTCATTTCTTATCAGTTCTTCTTTCATCTGAATTCATAAATATCCATATCTTTCTAAGACGTTCCCAACTTCTTCATCTATAGACTTACGCATCCTGTGTCTTCATGGCACTCGTTTCTCATTTGATTCACTGTACATTTCTAAACATTATAATCGTTCATTCCTTAATATATTTCAGGGCACTTACATCGACCTGTCATTGTTTATCTCCTCGCCCATGGGAATTAGTACTGGGCGTTGACGATAATTCCATCCAAGGCCAACGCCGTTCGATATTCAACTGTTGAGAATAACCGTTGAAAATAACGCTGACAATAACAACTAAAACAACAACAAAAACTCCAGATTCTCTTCACCTCTTTTATAATTAATTTATTAATATAGCACCTACCTTTTACACATATCATTAATATTACGATTGGAAATAGTAAAATAAATTACTCAAATTATTAGGAAGGAAGCACTTAGGAAGGCACTTCACTGTAACATCAATAGAAAAGGAGCAACAAATAACCATGTAAAACTATCATCTGTATAAATAATTTTTTTAATAAAACTCTGTTGATCTGAAGCGACCTGCCAGGTAAGTATGTTTTTTATGTATCTGTTTGTACATAATTAGTAAAGAAATATTTGTACAACGCCCTTGAGGTGATTTTTCACAAAAACGGCGCTATAAAAATCATCCAATTATTATTATTATTATTATTAACTATTGCCAGTTCAAACGCACTGTTGTATAGTAGACTAATAATATTTTTTCGCAATATTCTTTTCATTTATAATTTCCCCACTTTATATATTCTTCATTAACTAAAGTTGTAAAAAAAAATTCTTCGTTCTGCTAACACCAACTATTTAAACTATCTCATATTACGTACTATAAATAATTAATAAATTCCGATTCAACATTATATTTCTGTAATGTAAATTTGCGGAAAGTCGCGCAGGATCACGAGGAGTAGAGGAGCCTTGAACACGAGGGAGTTTCCAGTGTGGGTCACGATCCTCAGCAATGAGGAAGCGACTAAAGAAGATTTGCACAAATTAGGTATTTATTTTATAAGAAAATCAGCAAAATATATAAAACAAACAAAAAGGGATCGATACGACTAACAAGCCAGTACAACCAAATGTAGGAGATTGACACAACACCAACAAAAAATAATTAATAGCGATCACAATCGTATTAGGAAATCCCTTCTAACACCTAATAATAATCCCGTAATGACGTTTAAAGTTGAATCTGTTTAATGATGTTGGCCCACTGGCTGCCGGCGTTGTAAATATTATTTTTGATGTATTACTCTCCGTTATAACAGTTAATTTTTGCTTGCCAGCGATAGATTTGCTTGACGCTTAGCGCTTCCTATCGACTCTATGGAATACGGAAATCCAAAACTAATGTCTAGTGGAAAGGTATGTAATGAAAATACCATTCCAAATTATGCAAAACATCATTCACAGAGTATAATCTTTTAACCCTTTTTATTTATTTTACGCCAATACTGCTAAAAACAATAGGTATACAGCCAATTGACTCGTTGACTGCGTTGAAAAATATTCGCACGTCGGTATTGTTTCCAACTGTTGGCGTTATTTTTTTCAATAGCCTTGAACGTTGGCGGCATGTAGGCATTATTTCCAATAGCTAGGTATAATTTGATACAGTATAGGTTTACCAAACGTTAGACAACTCTGAAAAGCTTTATTGTAATAAAAATGACTATTGAAACCAAACCAATTTTTTTAAACATTTTTCAAAAGAAAATGGCATATTCCTCCTTCTAATAATACAATGTCGTTACATTAATACAAATTGAATAGCTCCGTCAGTTTTTCTATTACACCGTTGTTTCTAATACTCAATAAATACCTTGCCTCTCATAAATATGAGGCTTTATTGTTTTAAGTATTTTACTCCGCGTCCCACAGCTACGCCGCGTATCGTTCGGCCTGCGAGCTACAGCGCTACGTAGCTACGGGACTACGGGACTACGGGGCTTACGGGAGGTTGACACAGAATTCTGGAGGCCTGCCAATTCCAAGAGTGGAAGTAGGTAACGTGGAACGACCCCAATTCAATCGGAATGAAGATTCTCCTCGGACCTTCATAATTCTGGATTACGGTCAGAGCCTTTATTAGGTAGTTACTCCGAAACGATAAATTTGGAATTTTTTCATGTTATTCGGAAATGAAAGGTTTTTCTGATTATCGAAAATATCAGAGAGTTCGAATTTATTGGAATAATTTTAATGCTTATGCGACATATTTGCGTAAATTATTTTCAAACTTTATCAAAAGCTGATATTTTTATATATTCTGATAAAGAACAGTGGTTTTTAATATATCAAAGAGGTGAAGAGCACGAAGGTTAGGACACTCCGCCAGCAGTCGAACGTCTTGAGTTCGATAATCGCAATCGGTACCGACTTAAGTACTCTCTTTCAGAACAAGTTATGCTTTATGAAAATGTTTTTATTATAAATCGAAAAGTTTATTGCGTCTATTTAAAAAAAGTACGTTTTTCAAATAAAAATTGCCATGAAATTCCATGAATTGTTGACAGATACGTGGATGTTTTTCATGCTTCAATCATTTATGTGACAATTTTTAATTCCTCCTACGTGCGGTGATGCACATTTCAAATAAACTGCCCGAATTAGTGAGCCGAAACGCTGTACTATAATCTGCCACTTATTGCATAAACATATTGCCGAACGAGGCGCGAACAAGATTGATAGCGATATTATGGAATTACACTACCCGGGCCTCCCACCCCCCTATTCCACCCTCCCCACCGACCGGCCCAACTCCCCACTACCTCGTTACGTCACTGCCATATACCCGGCCTGAATGGGGGAAATTATTTAAACTCAATAAGGGAAGTTTTATATTGTTTTCTCTTTGGCGTGAAGTTTTATCTTTACTTTGAGACGTCGGTGAAGATCGTGATTGATGTTTTTGGTATCGGGAATGAGATCTGAGAAGAAGTTTTATGACGTTTTGTAGTAGATCATTATAAACAAACAACGAAGAAAATGTTTAAGTGTGATTAATGAACTATTTTTTTAGAAGCATTTTTTTCTTACTTACAATTTGTGAGTTACCAAACCAAATTAAATTTAAGATTATTTTATCAAATCTAAACTTAGCTTAGAAATCGATGTTTCCAAATTTTTCCGGAAGAGATTTTTATAGAACCATGGAAAATCGCAGTAAGAAAAAAACTCCAACGTGTATTACACAACATAAAAAAAGCATTCCTGAAGGTAATGGCGGTTACAGGGAAATGGCTTTCCTGTAACGATAAAACTTGGAAGCCTGGCTCTAGAATGTCGTATCAGTAATACTGTTTGTTTTCTCCACTCACTGTGCTTTACGAGTATTTGTGGTCATACGTACAAAAACAAAAATATTACATTACTTATACGTGTGGTTACCTGATATAAGTTTATAAACTTACGTATGTATTTAGAAACGACGCAGATTTAAGATGTTTCTGTTAATTAATTGTGTTTAAGTAACCGTAAACTTACACCGTTGAATCTCACCTTAACTTTTCAAAATAATTCCAGATAAGATGTAAGTGCCACAAAATACAAAAAAGATTGTTTTGTAAATTATTTGATTTCCTTGCCCAAATCTATAAATTATCTTCCAGTCCGCCGAAGCAATCTTTAAAAATCGCAGAAAAACCCGCCTGGCTCTTCATATCCCAACTTTTCTAAAGAGCCCACTTTATTTAGAAAAATGTTCATACCCACACACAGCCATAAAGCATTGCCATTCCTGGGCATGACAGGCCAGCGAAACTTTCCGAGACAGTTGGAAATATGACAATAATCCCTAATGGGCGCTTCTTCCTCCGCTTCCATTTCTCCCACTTCTTCCCGGACTTCTTTACGTCCCTACTTCTATTTCTGCTTCTTTACGTCTCTTCCACTTCTCTCAGTTACTACTCTCTACCGCATCTTCACTTCTGAACGCCTTTTGTTGTTTCTAACAGAAACATCGGGAACAATGGGAATATCTGAAATGCGATAAAAACGTGAGAAAATTCATCGTCACACTGCTGAGATCGCGATGATGAGATGAGCGCATTAAATACAACGGAGCACGAACAATACAGAAGAAATAGACCTGACATTTTTCCAGTTGATAAAATTTAAAGTATTTAACTGAAAATATCATATTCCGTGCATTTATTTACAGTACAATCCAATGAATTGTATTACTTACGTTCGACATTGCCATGTAAATATTTCTGTGTTTACATGCATAGATATATATTGAATATTTTCGTTCAACAACCATCAAAGCATTTTGAATGGTAATTATAAAACACGAGTAATGATGATTATTAATTGTTTTTGTGTTTAATTCGTAGAACTCCATTTAATTTTTTTTCAATTTAATGAAAATCAAATTTATTAATTGATAAACTAAAGTTTTTAAGATAAGATTTTTGTGCATAGCGCAAAGGGTAACAATTATTTTTATAAACAATAATTATTAGCCTGAAACACTCATCCAAATTGTAAAAACCTTCAGAGAAAAGATAAATGTCGCCGACAGGACTCGAACCTGCAACCTTCTAATATCCGCTCTACCGTTGAGCTACGTCGGCTTATCGCAAACCCGCCAAGTTAATCAATATATACTAGTGTTTCATTCAATAATTGCTGTTTTTTATTATATTTCACCTGTAAACAACCAACTTTATTAGTATGAGGAAGGCTTGTAACGGCTAAATCCCTCAATAGGTGGCAAATTTGATTTTTAAAGAAAGTAATGATGATGTCCATAGATATGTTTTTGAATGAATATATTTTTTAAACAGAACAATCAATTATGGCGAATTGAATTAAGAAATGCACCTTTTCATACCTTTATTATTTACTTAGTATGTATACAACAGAGATTTAAAGAAAAATGTTAAAATAAAACGTTATGTATCTAAAAATAAAAACAATAAATAAAGATAAAATAAGTTTGGGTCAAGTGAAAAAATGAAATTCAACAAATTTTGTAATGTTTTGGGGGCTATTACTAAATGTCCGGAATCAAGTCATTACAGTGAATGTTGTAGAGTCGACAAATTTATTAAATTTATTCTTTGTAAAGGAATATGGAAAGTTTCGGGGTTTATTATTTAAAAAAAAAAAAATTATATGAATTCCGCACAAGAGTCCCAAACTGCTCCCAACCGTCTGGAGCCAGTGAGACTATGGCATTCCCAATTGGGGAATGCTGTGAGGCGGAAGGTATTGGGGAGGGGAAGGAGAAGGGGGAGAGGAAGGTGGGGAAAAGGAGAATTTAAAATTAATTGACGGCGATTGATTTTGATTGTGGCCAAGAGGGAAGATTCTACGTGGTTATTTATTATTTTTTTTGTCCTTTAAATATCTTGTTGAACGTGCTATCAAAACAATCACCGAAATTGCACCTTAAAAACACTAACGTTTTAATACCGAATTTTTCAGAACCCTTTAATTACAGATAAGGTTTAATCTCGTTAAATCAAATACAAAAATTTCCGGAAGATCCATTTTCCGGTAACGAAAAGTGATAATTTCATTTTCCGATGCTGGCTCTATGCGGGGGCAGGTGCGTTCACGGAAATACAGCCTCGCAAGGCTCTACATTCTAATGAAAAACAAAAGGAACATATTCAGGCCTTTGCGAACTTCCATTAATATTCCACGCCTAGTCCTGCCACGCTTAAAGGAGATTTAAATATAAACTGAAAAATCCCCTGGTTAAATTGAGCATACATGAATACCAACGTACGGATTCTGCTACATTTCATACGTTATTTTGAAATGTACGGGCATTTTAAGTACTTAAACCCCTTGGACTTATATATTACGTATAATATATGCGAGCCGAGCGTTTATTACGCTTTACGGGAATGTTAATGCTGTTATATTTTATCATCATTTTGACGACCTATTGGGATATTCCTGAGGCTGAGACCAAGATTTTGCTAGCTTGATACCGACAAAACGAATAAAATGTTATTTTATCTTCAATTTTTAATTATTAACAATTTTTATTGAATTTTAAAAACCTCATTTTAATATTTAATCACTGTACAAAATAATATTAACATAACCTAAATAGAACATGAAAACGGAAAAAAATGACAGAAAATAAAAAGATTTCAGTCGCATCTTGGACTCGAATCCGGGACCTCTGCCTATCCGGGGCAACCGCTTAACCAACTTAGCTAATGAGACCAGCTCAATTTATGTCATCTTCATCGATATCATATCTCAAATTCAAGATTTGTCAATATTATTTTCCATTTTTATTCCCATATTATTGGCAGCTATCTTTATAATGATTACAAAGTTCTTAACGAACACAATTGCAAGCTAGACAGTGTTTCGGATTAATATCCGATTTTTTATTTATGTGAGACATCTGCTGACTTTTTATAAATATATTATATTTTGATAGGCAGAGGTCCTGGGTTCGAGTCCCAGATGCTACTGAAATTTTTTTATTTTCTGACGTTTTTTCCGTTTCTTTTAGTTTACGTTAATATTATTTTCTATAATGGTTATGTTATCTATTTGGGTTATTTTCCACATAGATTTAAGTGTGTTTAGTTATCAGATCGGAGTAGCCAAGTACTTCCCCACATCCTCTTCCTCTTTTACTCCCCTTTTCGTATTTTTTTCAGCCTCTTAACGATGCCCATATGAGGTTATCATTAATCCACTGGCTTTGATCAGTTGTGATTCTTAAGGGATAACCGACAAAGACTATTGTGGGGCTGTAAAAACTGCCTGTTTCCCAACAGCCGAACTTTTCAGTAGAGCCAAAAAACGGTGCCGACTCTCACAAGCATAATGCTACGATTTTTTTTGTTTTAATAATTGAAAAAAAATATTTTGAATCATTGTTGTGATTTATTAACTTCGCGTTGGATAAATAATATTTTAAATTCATGATTTTAATGATTTTGTTTTGCAAACAGACTATTTCCTTTATATCTTTTTGTTTGTCTTTCGAAACATGAAAAAAAGCAAGTACGAAGAAGACTTTATGAGGTCCTCATCCTGATTCAGTTCCCAGTCAGGAAAATAACAAAAAAAATCCTTTCCTTCGCTGTTTTCAAATTTGGCCACTCTTAAATACGTCTGTAAATCTCCGGCAAAATAGTGCGCTTCGGAAAAAAAAGTATTTCTCTCAAATTTCTATTGGAAATAGTCACCATAATATGAAAAATAGTCACTTTTGCGAAGAAATGTACATATTTATTGTTACTGGAAATAGTACGTTTGGCAAAAAAAAGATGATTTTGTAATTTTTTCCTCGCCTCGAATTACCATGACTGCAAAATTCACGCATCGGTGCGCAAAATGCGCCTACAGCCCGCAACACTGTAAATAACCGAAGTGTAAAATAAATAAAAAAACGTTAATATTTATTAAAAGCTTCTTACGCTTTTTAAAGTAATTTTATAGATATTTTCGAGTCCTAAAATTCGTTTTATGAATACTTTCCAGTCCTAAAAATTAATACAAATAATTCAATAAATACCACCTCTTCTTGTGCCACCAATCATCTAATAAACGTAACATCAATAGAAAAGGAGAAACAAATAACCATGTAAAACTATCATCTCTATAAATAAATTTTTCTAAAACTGTGTTCATCTGAAGCCACCTGCCAGGTAAGTATGTTTCTTTGTATCTGTTTGTACATAATTAGTTAAGAAATATTTGTACAGAGCCCTTTAGGTGATTTTTCACAAAAACGGCGCTATTCAAATCATCCAACTATTATTATTATAACTCTATTTCGCCCATTTTGGAAATAGGCGGTTTTGCATTACAGCCCCATAATTCCAAAATCAATATCATCTTCATAATCATCGTCATCTATTATCAAATACCATATATCATCAGTCACCTACTCAACGGATATATGCCAATATTCTTATTTTTATTAATTGATAAACTAAAGTTCTTAAAAACTTAAGACAAGATTTTTGTGCATAGCGCAAAGGGTAACAATTATTTTTATAAACAATAATTATTAGCCTGAAACACTCATCCAAATTGAAAAAAAAACCTTTCCGAGCAAAGATAAATGTAAGCCGACGTAGCTCAACGGTAGAGCATCTGACCGGACATCAGAAGGGTGCAGGTTCGTGTCCTGTCGGCGACATTTATCTTTGCTCGGAAGGTTTTTTCAATTTGGATGAGTGTTTCAGGCGAATAATTATTGTTTATAAAAATAATTTAATAAACCAAGTCCCCATGTGGACAAAGCTCGTACGATTATTCAAAGGAAATTTGTTTTTTTACTGTTGAGAGTGAATATGTAATTTAATTTTTAAACCGTTAAGATAATAAATCAGCATCAAAGCGGAGGTACATATTTTTTTTCTTTTCAGCAGTGCGGAAAATTTTCATTGGACATCATCTGCTATAAATTTCAGACCATCAGTAATGTCATGGTTGTAAAATGTAGTTTTGAATGTTGCCGACTCAAAAATTAATGGAGTAAATAAATATATTAACAGAAATTTTCAAGAAACGTCCCATTGCGATTGAGACAACCGAAAGTCCGCGGAAATTTTCTGCCGGTCCGCGAATGGTTGTCACCCGTTTTAAAATGCTTGTGTCGAAATTTAAAAGAAAAACGTCATTAACTCCTCTACTCCGGTGGTGGGTCTATCCTGTTATTGTTCACAAAATTATTTATTACGCATTAGATATTGCGTTTATGCTAATTTCCTTTAATCTAATCTTACATAAAATATTTACACACAATTTTATGTAAAAATAATTTTATAAATTAATAAGAATTACTTTTTTATACTACTCTTATTAATATATAAACATCTATATATTTCAAAAGAAAAGCTACCCTTTTATGGTTAAACAATATCCATGTGTTAAAAAAAGTGGATTACACAAAGTAATTCTTAAGACACTTTGTTTGAATCCACTTTATTTTTGTATAAATATGTCGACTAGTTTCGATTCGACTGAATCATCTTCAGGGCTTAAAACGAAAGAACGAAAAAAAGGAGGTTTTCATTTAATTCATCATGTCAATCCACAATTGTGAAAATCTCATTAATTCATTAATTATGACAACACAATGAGATTACACATCTTTTGAAAAAAAAAAAAAAATAATCGAACAAGGTTTAAATGAGACATTAGTATTATTTTGTCAAATATACGATAAAACGCGCGACCTGCCAGGTAAGTATGTTTTTTTTCTGTATCTGTGTGCACTTAATTAGGACAGAGAATATGAAGTAATATTTGTACAGTGCCCTTGAGGTGATTTTTCACAAAAAAACGGTGCTACAAAAATCATCAAATTATTCTTATTATGGCAGAAAAATACTTATCAATCTCATTTGTACAAATTTAGGGTTAGATCACTCTGGCACTAGTGACCTCGAAGGTGTATGGTGTATATTCATTTCTCAGTGTATACATTAATTCACTTTATTATTTTTCTTTTCTTCACTAGTCTCCCATATAAGACCAGCTTCACAACGGTTTATAAACAGTTTTGTGACACATTTCCGGCAATTGATCTGATTAGGTGACAAAATCGACATGACAGTGTAGGTTTTACGATCCAATAAAAATGGAAATTGCTAATTTGAATAAATTACGCAAAAGCCTGGAAGGGCCGTAGGGGAATGGGAGGAGGGGGCAGGGGGGATTTTCCGTATCTGGGAATTATCGTCGGGTTGTGATTGGTGGACGAGTCCCGCGAAATATTTCATATCCTGTTCGAAATTCGAGTAATCAAATTACTTTTCAGAAGAGCGAATCCTGAAATGCGCCCGTGATGGCGGCGTAATGTGGAATATTGGAGATTAAAAATCCATTGGCGTTGAACACTGAAAAGGTAACCCGATAGAAGTGTGTTGTGGGCGTCTCCGTGTGTCCGAAGTAAGCTGATTTTTTACGTATTTTTGGTCAAATAAGGAAGTATAGCGAAAAATATTATGGCTTTAAAAAATATGTATTGATGTAGATCAGCGACGGCCAATTCTGAATAATAAGTTTTAATATATTATTGTCACTTAAAATGTATAAATCATTATTTAAAAGTGAAAGAAAATCTCATCAAAATGTACTGTTCCGTTGTACCATTGCATTCTCGACATTTGAAGTCATGGGTCTCGTCGGTGAGTATTCTTGTTTTGGATTTGTACAGAAAATTTGATTTGTCGATTTTGTTTTCTAATTTAAATATGTATTTAATTTGGGTAACTTTAAGCTATATAATTGTTGATCAACGTATTAAAAATTATCATTAATTACGTAAATATGATATATTTCTCGGCAAATAGACAACCAATCATTTATAATTTATAAATATTGTTTCTTCAAACGATGTAAAATTATTTTGTGGAGTCATATTTATTAAAATAACAGTAATTACTTTGTTTAAAATCGCTATATTTAATATGTAAATATATACATGTTTCAGAAGAAAAGCTTCCCTCGTCAGGTTAAACAATATACTGAAAATAATGACAAGTACAGACAATAATAAGCAAATAGAACAAATTGCGAACATAAAAAGATTTTAAAAATAAATGGTTAAAGTAATTAAATATTTCTTTTTTTTTTTCAATTATTTTTACTTTTTTTATTAATTACTTACCTACATTCATCACTTATTTTAATTTTTGTTTATGTTTGTAATTTGTTCTTGTGCTTATTATTTGTCTATACTTGTCATTATTTTTAGTATATTGTTTATCCTGAAGAGGGGAGCTTTAACTGTGAAACATGTAGATATTTAGATATTAAGTACAGTGGTTTTAAACAAAGCAAATGTTTAAAACTACTGTATAACAATAGTGACTGGATGCTGACATTATACAATGTGTCCTTCAATTAAAAGGAGCTAAATTTGTGGAATCAAAAAGTCTCGAATAATATTATATATCAAAGTACAGTGAATCTCATGGCCCATTGACGTCAAACACAAAAAGCCATAGATTTCGTGCATTTTAGCAGGTGTTGAAAATTTTAAACTTTAAAAATTATTCATCTATGAAAACGAACTTAAAAAATAAACTAAAACTGGTTTTTAAATTAAAACGTTAAATATGATAAAAAAAAAATTAAATCCACTGGAGTTCCTTATTGATCAAACATTTTCAGACTGCTTTCTTGAACAGTTAAATAATTTCAGTGGCATATCTGCTGTTTGGGAGTCGAAATAACTTATCATTAAAAATACCCGTTTTCCTTCAAATCGTAAAGATGGCACCTCTAGGGATTTTATGTACAGTGGTATCGGATATGTCAACTTCGTGGTACCTGCCGGTACCAATTTTAACTAATTTGGATCCGGGTGTGGAAGTTATTTGTGCGTTCTGGTAGCGGCCGGTTTCAAAATTTGCAAATAAAAATTTAAAAGGTTTTTTGAAAGAACAAACATTTTTTTTTCATAATATATCGGACATCATAAAAAGATTACAATGGGATCAGCTATACAGATTTCAAATACTAATTTATCTATTATTTCAATTTGGAATTATTAATTATTTTAATTGAGATTTAAAAACCTCATTTTAATATTTAATCATTGTAGAAAATAATATTAACATAACCTAAATGAAACATGAAAACGAAAAAAAACGACAGAAAATAAAAAGATTTCAGTCGTATCCGGGTCTCGAACCCAGGACCTCTGCCTATCCGGGGCAACCGCTTAACCAACTTAGCTAATGAAACCATTTGAATTTATGTCATCATCATCGATATCGTATCTCAAATTCACGATTTGTCAATATTATTCTCTATTTTTAGATCCGAGACACTGTCTAGTTTGCAATTGTGTTCATTAAGAACTTTGTAATCAACTTTGTAACTTTGTAACTGTCAGTAATATGGGATTAAAAATAGAGAATAATATTGACAATTCTTGAATTTGAGATATGATATGATGACATAAATTGAACTGGTCTCATTAGCATAGTGTGTTTAAATTGGTAGAAATACATTAATTATTATTTTTTTTTTTATAAAATTTAAAGTATTGCAGAAGTTGATAAAAACACTATTAAATTTGATTTAGTAAAAATCTTTTTTTTTTTTAAGTTTATGAGATGTTAAATGAAAATCAAATTCACAGATCAAAATTATAAATATAAACTTTAAAAAATCGTATTATGTTGTTTTCTCCTGTTTCTTTAAAACGAACTGTCAAACCGGAATATGAAAAAAATGAATATATAGAACAAATTTCGAAGGCAAAGTGAGTATCTTGGTGATGCCACAGTTTTTTTAATTTCCAACTTATTAAATGTCTACATTTTATTGTCAAACGAGTGTGTACGTATCTACAAAGATTTTAGATATAACACTTTTCATGACATTTTTGGAAAATAAATAAATTTGATAATAGCGTAAAATACTAAAAATCATCTAATTATTCTTTTCGCTTAAAGGGGAAAAATTTTCCTACTACTTTCCTCGGATATTTCTGTAATATACCGTCAGCTTAAAAGCAGAAGGGCTCAACTCATGTAGAGATAATTTTATAGGTTTTTAATGAACCAAGGTAAACGAACCTAAATATATTTGGCAATGAACCGGCGTACTCAAACACTTCTAACCAGAATATAAGATTTTACCAGAACCAGAGTTGAAGCTTAGCTTGAAATGGCTTCAACTTGTTAAGGTTTAATGAGTACACAGCCACAATGTACTTCCGACCCACGTCTTCCTCTCTCAGTCGTCACTTCGCTCCCCGTTTATTTTCTTTCTACTACACAAATTTACCCAATAATGGGGTTAAATTGAAACCTCACTTTATCCAGTTACGATTGAATTGTGGCTAAAAGGGGAAAGCACAGAAGCGTCGATCAATTAATAAATTATAAGCGATCAACTGCGACTGCAGATCAATTAAATATTGCCTAATTCATGGTGCACTGCAATGGTAGTGCTACAATTATGCCAGTTTTCATATATTTTTATTCATTCTCTCAACAAAATTTCACAGCAGAAATAATAAAGTTATCGATACAATCTTATGCTTACTTGCGCTTTGAGGAAAACATGAGGCATCATTGGAGAATTTTTCCCAAATTAATGTTGACGTTTTTACATTTACATTTTAAGCAAGCGAAATCCAAGCTGATCATATTACATATTGTGTTAAATGCAGGATATATTTATACAACCCTGAAAAGGGTTCAGACTGAACCGAAACCGGTTGGTTTATATAATAAACTAACTGAAGTATCCGGCATTGTCGCCGGAACTCATTAACTTTATGAATAAATATTCACACACCGTCAAGACCAACCCGACAAACCGATTTTTTTTATTTCCACGTATGCTGTTTTAATCTTGGGAAATATTTTCCAATTCCCCGTATTTGTGTGCAATATAACGCACAATTTCACAATATCGTCATTCTTCGATGTAATACGTACCACCACAAATTGATGCACGAGTATAAAATGTATCGAGAGCATCTCCTATCCCGATCCTATCTTCCTCTTCCTCTCCCCCCTTCCATCTTATTTTGTTTTTTCTTTATCTTGTTAGCCTCATAAATAAAACATCTGTATTTAACCACTGTTAGCACGAGAAACTTTGTTGGCTAACCTTTTGTTAAACTTCCTTTGTATATATACTCGTATTTGTATTAAAAGCTGTTTGTTTCTTACAAATAAATAAATTGTCCGGTGTTGTGAATGGTTTATAGTAAAATTTTGAGGTTGGGGTGAGTTATCCCTACCGCTACCCTTACCCCTAACCAGTAATTTTCCTCTTATTTTGAACGTCAACTGTGAAAATTTCCATCGGGCAGTACCGAAATTCTGTTTTAAGGGGTGGAAAGGGAGGTGGATTTTTACAAATGTTATTTAAAAAATGCATACTTTTAGCACCTATTTAAGAATAGAGTTAAAAACAAAGAAATAACAGTGCCATATTTAGGCCAGCGTAACCTTTTTTTAAATAGAGAAACAAACATTCTCGGAATCCAAATAATCATACAATATTGAATTCCTCCTATTTCCATAATTATAAGCGGAAAATGTTACTCGTGCAATGATGATGGACTTAGTCGGCAGAGAATTGACCCCGGGACACCTGGGTGGGAACCTAACGTATTTGTCCATTTAGCTACTAACCAGAAAAACAAAATGTTAATTGGCACAGGCAAATCATTTTAAAGAACGCACTTTTGACTGTACTCGTACATTCCAATAATGGTCAAACTGATTCGAACTAGTTTGGAACGTCTGCCCGCAGTCCCATCTTACCCCACCCGCAGTCTCATTTTTCCCCTCAGTAGTCCTATGATTCAGTACACTCCTATAAAATTAAGAATCTCGTGAACTATACCCACAGAAATAAAATGTTGACGTACTCCTCTGAACATTGCATAGAGGTGTGCGAAATCCGTGCGTACAAATATATTTTTTTAACTTACCCAATTCATGGACACACTACATCGTTCTCGCGGTAACTGGAAAATTTGAGAACTTTGTATATGTTTCATACGTAAATCGAATATAGGTAACATTACTTCCCGACATCGGTATTGAATTCACCTCCCATGAGATGTTTGCACTCTGCTCCCAATGTGCAAACATCTCCCAAATTGTAACCAGGGATTTGTAACCTGCTTGGAGCCTGGCTTATCTTGGCGGGTATACCCTCTACCTGTCCCACAAGGCAACCAACGCTGTAGTGGTAGGGATATGGGTAACTCAGTTAGCATCTCGCACAGGGTATAATAACATACTATTGATGGCTTAAAGCCAATACATTGGTGTCTCCATTTTTTCCTTTACGGTGTGGAAACATGGACCCTTAGAGCCAGCGAAAGAAAGCGAATAGACGCCCTCGAAATGTGGTGCTGGAGGGAAATGCTCAGAAGTCCATGAACAGCCAGGCGCACAAATACAATAATTTCGGAAGAGCTTGACATCCTGAATAGGCCATCAACTGTCTGCCTGCAGCGTATCCTAAGATTCTTTGGACATGTTACTCGCCAAATCGAGAACTCCAACCTGGAGATGCTCGTGGCAGAGGAAAGTCACCGATGCGTTGGAGTGACCAAATTTCGCAAGTATCTGGACCGTCGGTGTCCGCAGCACTCCACCCAGCACAGAATAGCGAGCAGTGGAGGAGCCTTGTACACGAGAGAGATTTGAGTGGGGCTCACGATCCTCAGCAATTAGGAAGCGACTCAAAAAGTTTAAAATTATTTACGTTCATAATACCTAAATTGCATAGATTTTTAGCGCAAGAATATCAATAATTTCTGCATAAACGACTGGAGAATAATCCGTAACCTGTAAAACTCCAATATGTTTACTTTTAAGTATATTTATTATGAAATTTACACATGCTTCAGATTGCTTACACGATGGTATTTCTGCATTGTGCACCTAGTTGTGAAAATATTGAAGTGGAAGAATATATTAATTTAGGTGTTATTATTGATTGTTTTTTCAAGTGAAAATACAAATAAACAAAGTTGATGTACGACTAAGAGCAATTATTAGCAGATTATAAATTAAAGTTATTTGTTCCAATCTGTACACTTCGAATAATTTATTTACAGTAATAATAACAATAGTAATATTTGGATGATTTGTATGGCCTTTTTTTGTGTAAAGGTTTTTTTTTCAATGCTCTATCTTATCATACATAAGTAGTAATATAGACAATCTATTATTACTACTAATGATAACAAATTGCATTCATCGGTTTATCGATCTGTAATACCAAATTATATATACAATGCATTTGACCCACGAACGTGATGCTAGCTGAATCTGTTATAAGGTGTGGATGTAAAACAAATATCAATCATGTTCAATCAGTACAAAAATCGTTGCTTAAATTATTACCTCATAAAAATTTATACGAGCATAGGAATAATATTCCATACTTTTATCCGTGTCTCGAAATTGTTTCAGAAAGAGTAATTCTGTAGAACAAAATAATTTTTCAGCTTATTAATAATCCCACTTATTATATAAAGAGGCTAAAGCACACTTACAATACTCGTCTAAATTTTAAAGAAGTACTACTACATATAAATATAGACAAAAAAGAATAGATTACGTGATTCCTAGCTGTTAAAATATGTTTCCTGTTGAAATAAAAAAAAATGTATTAAAATAAAACAAAAGCCGAAAGAAATTGTGTGTTAGATTATCAGGAAATATTATTTTGTGTAAAAAAAAATTGTTATTTTCGTTAGCAGAAATAGTTGTATTATATTATTAAGAAAAAATAATTTTGTCAAACTACCAAAACTTTTGTCTTATTTCTGAAAATTTCTTTAATAATTAAGTTAATAATTTTTTTTTATCAAATGCGAATAAAGTTCTGTTAGATATATTTATTTATACGCGTGCAAGCTTATTCGCCTTCGAGGGGAATTTCCTAACTGTGGTAGTTCATCGATTCGTGCAAAAAAACTTGCAATATACACCAAGGAGTTATACATTGTTATTATTATTTTATTCAAACGTGTATCTTTAGTTAACTTTAAATAATATGTAACATCGTTGCTTTTCAAAAATACCGTTTATGGAAAGTCAAAAATATCCCAGTTTCCGGAGTTACGTAACATCTATTAATGTTCCGAGTGAATGGTCAAATGGCATGGGCTTCGAAATGTCTACCTTTAACTATTAATTCTTATCCTCAAAATATCCAGCTCTCCTGTTAAACTCAACGGGGCATTCCATTTACAGCACTAAAAACGCTTAAGCATAATATGGTTAAGTCCTTTTAATCGTTGGCCTCAAAGTTTATCAGTTACGTTCCGTATCTTGGGGATGGGATAGGCTTTTAGATGGGTTTTCATCCCTTAAAATTGGTTGAGTGTGTCACCGCTAGAGTGAAATGAGGGGGAAGTTTGCGGATGAGGTAGCGTTAAGAGTTAATGGTACAGAAATAAGTTATGTAATAATTTCGAGGTATACGAGTACCTATTAAAAAAAATTATAAGTATAATTTTTATAATGCTTTGTAGCGTTTTTTTGTGTTAACGACGTGGGTGTATTTTTGTATAAAATTTTAGAAATTACACCGTTAGCTTAATCATTCTGGTTATTTCAAATGTCGGTTCAAAATAACCTACTTGAAAAAACGCGTTCCATAACACACGCATATTATATATACATTTATTAAAAAAAAAACACAAAAACTAATTTTGAAAAGGCGATGAAACCTTCAATAAAATTGTAATTTCATTCCTACTTCACAAATGACCATGTTTTTTTTTAAAACAAAAGTGACTTCGTTGCATTGGCCAAATTTCGGAATTTTTTTTGTAAATACTCGTAAAAGTTTGTGAAAAAGCTGCATCAGTTATCACGTAACTGGTTTGAGGCACTTTGCTGATAAGTAAAGGAAAAGTATCACCCATCAAACAATTAATCATAATCACGAAACAAAAGACGGTAAAGAGATGCGTGATAATGTATTTTTTGAAAATGTTTATATATGAATAAAGGAATTTCGTAGAAAATTAAATACATTTGAGCATATTTTTTAAAATAAAACGAAATAAAATGTCATCAAAGATTGATAATCTATTGATGATATTTTGACAGAACAGTAGTGAGAGTGGGTATATTTCACTTGGAAAAAAAAATTACATTGTAATATTATGTCTATGAATAGCGGTTTTTTTTTTTTGATTTTTTTACGAAGGAGGTGATTTACAAATACGAGTGATTAGAACTTTTACAGTTTGATATCCTTATAAAGACAGCAAACCAAATGAGGAATTAATGAACGAACAAACTGTTTTTTAAATCGGCCAATCGTTTTGCATCCAAAAAATCTACGCTAGCGATAACGCTGACTGCAAAGTAAAGCATGTGGAAATACGCATAAAAGTTGGTGCGATTTAAATTGTGCATATTAAAACAGTGCTCTTTATACAACATATAGTAGAGTCCAGTCTAATAGTATTTTTTTTTTCTTAAAAATTCGAAGGACTTCGTTGGGAAAACAACTCCCTGCCGACAATCAATGTGTTTAGAGAAAAACACTTTGTTCCTTGAATGATCATCAATTTACAAGTTTCCTACCTTGTTCAATTTCTGGCAAAAAATAAATCGTGGTAGGAAATTTTTCGCTAAAACTTTTCCATGTTTCCTGTTGTAACCGAGAACAGAACTCAACTTTACGGCAGCTTTATAAAAGTTTAGCAATGCCGAGTTGTAGTTACCGTTCCTGCGGTTAGGGTTGATAATGATAAGGAGAAAAAAACTCCCGGGAAAGTCGAAGAATAAATGCGGGGAACAATGCTCTCCCATAAATTGGCTACAGGAAACGAAGTGTTTGCCGATTTTCTCCACAGAAAGGACCGGGGATGGGTGTCGGGATCCTTTATTAGCTAATTGACGTGGATTACTGAATGCTCAGATCCTTCACAATGACGAGGGAACTTTATATTCTTGGGCCGTGATCATATAGACGTAGTTCTATGGGGTTCCATCGTTGTCGTAATGAGATTTATGTAAATGGAAACCCCGATAAAGTCATCGAAAGATTAAATAATTACCGTTATCAAGGGAAACAATAATACGAGTATATTTTCATATGAAGCGGTAACTTGGTGATGTGACATTATAATTTAAAAAATAAAACAATAACTTTGTTTACATCACTTTTATTTTATACTTTTGCCCACCGGGTTTTCTTAGTTCATAGTTTAGTTGTATACTGCACTGAAGAAGCTACAGTAGTAGCGAAACCCGGTCGGCTAAAGTATAAAATAAAAGTGATTCCAACAAAGTTATTGTTTTATATTTTAAATAGAAAATATAATAAATTAAATAAGAAACACTCATGCTACCTAACCTTAATTCCGTAATATAATATAATTTATAATTTTCTTCTTCGGGTGTTCTCGACCTCCGATACCATTCACTTTCACGTCATATATTCTGTGTTTCATTTAATAATAAGTCGCTAACTTCTAAAATGTAATAAACATTGATAATATGCTCAAAAATGAGTATAAAACAGATTTTCTGGTCGGTACATACCTACGAGTACTTGCTGGGTAGATGCTTGCAGAATCATTCCGTTTTATGGGTTTAGCTTCATTGACTGACTAGATCTGAATTGCCAGGTTCTCCAAGTGTGGCTTTTAATCTTTTTTCGTTCCCTCCTTCACATTAATTTCGTCTCATACCATTCTCTTTTATTCAGGCTCCATATTAAGCTTCGGGAAGCATGATTCGTAATGATAAATAGTGCATCAAAAAAATTGACCCACGATTTTAATATATTTAAATATTGAAGTGATAATATTAAAGACTTTTAATCAAGCTGATTTTTAGCAAGCTGATGAATAAAGACAAAAAAATTATTTAGTAAAAACCTTTTAGCCAAGCCTCGATAAGTTTTCCTCGCTGGATAAGGCCGTCATCAAATTTATCGCTCTGTTTACGTCAAACTGATTAGGCCCGTAGTTAAAGCCTGATTCCAGTTCTGCCAAACTAACCCCACACTACTAACCCCGCCAAAGTAACCCCTCCTTACTAACCTAGGCCTAAGAACCCAACTCGCTCACCTTACCATAATCCGACCTTCGCCTTTATTTGTTTCGCCAATTCAGTGTCAATGTGCAAAACATACAAAACTCTCGCCGTTCTTTGTGATTATTTTACTTACACGTATTTATTGCCAGTCGTGAAAAGGGGAGAATGAAAAGCGTATTAATAATATTTATTCCCGCTTTGTTTCTTTCCCAAAGGGATATATTTTGATTGATGGCAACTCCCGTTTTGGCGGTAAACTAATGACATTCCTCGGTTTTGTGACTTAATTCATTTTTCCCGGAGGAGAAAGAAATGGAATATAATTCTAAGAAATCCGTGCTATTTCAATCATTTTTTTTTCATTAGTATTGCGAGAACTTTTCCTGGTAAAATGTAAACAAAATTCAAGGCATCATTGATTTCGTGATATTTTTTGTTGAATAAAAATTTATTTCTCTGTCCAATAATAGATATTGTTCAACTTTCATAATAAGAGTAAACATTTTTGAAGAATTCTGAAAATACATAAAACAAAAATAACGTAATGTTCTTGAACTATTGTAGTATTTTTTTCTGGAAACAAGAAACATTTTTGTTTCTTTTGTTTTACAAAGCAAAGGTTTCGTACGGCATAAAAAAATGTTATTTTTATTTCTTATGTATTTGTTTCCGGTTGTATGGTTATATATTGCCAACAAACATAAAGGAACTGTGCTACTGTTTTAATATTATTGAAATATTTTTTTTCCAACTTGTGTACATTGATCACAACATGCATGCACCTATATTATTCCAATTTTGCGCTAAATTTGTCTGATGATTGTTGTATTATATAATACTGTTGAACTAAACTCCTTCTGACAAACTACTAGCAGTAGCTTGGCGAGTACAAATTCCTATTGTATGAAAAACAGTATTATACAATAGATTTTTTTTTTTTTTAAAGCCAGTAGTTCACAATGGAGTACTGATACCAACCCTGATGTATGACAGTGAGGCATGGAACTGGCAGAGGAAGAACGAAAGTAGACTGAATGCAGTGGAAATCAGATCTCTGAGGCGAATGTGTGACAAAACCATGTGTAATCGTGTAAAAAATGTTGAGATTTGCAAATAATGCAAGGTAAAGTAAGCGTAATGAGTAAGATTAAGAAATGGACGCTAAGATGGTTCGAGCATGTGGAACAAATGAACGAAGAAAGGAGTGTAAGGAGAATATATGACGCGAATGTAAATGGAAGAAGAAGCCGGGGACGCCCGAAGAAGACACGGCACGATCAAGTGAATCAAATCAGAACAAATAAATAAAATTAAACACTTCTTTAAAAAAACTTGCGTACGCAAATAATTCATTCAAAACTAAATAGAATCGAATTAAATATTATGTACCTACGAAATTAAGAATCGTGGCTCCCTTATCAGACACAAGAACTGCTCTTTTCTGATAAGGTATACACGACCAAGAAATAAATATTTTCTAAAATACTTGTAATGCAACTTATAAGAAATAAAACAAAACAAAAAACAAACAAAAAATACTTGAGTCGGGCCATGTCAGAAGTTTGAATAACAGAAGAGAATATAAGAATGTGAATAAAGCAAAAAGTGTATCCAAAGATCGAGTTGTTTGGCGGTCCGTCCTCCCTACCTGAAGAGAAACGGCGTGATCTTTAGTTAGTTACATAAAGGAACCACTAAAGATTTCTAACGGCGGTTCTTCCCAACTTTTCGAATGATCAATCTGAGTCACCGATCAGCCAAGTGTTTTGTTAAGTATTAGGTTTGTTTGCCTATTTCCAAGCATTTTTCATTCTCAATTGTCTATGGAGGTTCCCGCCCACTATAAAATAGTAGTCGCCCACTTTTAAGACAATATAATGACATTAAAGTTAAAAAAATGAATGTAAAATTAACATAGATGAGTTAATAATATATTTATGATGAATACATATCATTTTTTAAATCTAACCCACAAACTAACGTTTTATACTTCACAAATGCATGTTTTATGTTGAAAATAAAGTGACATTTGATGTTTCTCTATGAGTGATAGAACAAGACAAAACATCGCTTATAATTACTAAAATAAGTTGGGTTCTCTTCAGCTCTATTTAAAACATACAATAAACATCTTTTGACTTACGAAACCGGAAATACATATTTGTCATTGAATAATTGAATCGCGTAAAAAAATCGTCAACTAATAATGACATCTGACATTTCGGTGACGGTTGTTCACCCTGTTGACACTTTTTATAACTAGTTTTCTGCTGAGAACTTTAATTCAGAAAAATCGATATCCTAAATTGATCGTAAATATGATCGAGAATTTCGTTGGGAAGAGCGTATTTGTGCATTTGAACAGTGTTGAGGCAAAATTTCGGCTCAGCCGTTACTCAGTAGGGTTGGGAAGAACGGCCGTTAACCTGGTAGTGGTGTGAGGCACAATTATTGTCCTTCGCGGAGATCACCACTGGGTCACATTGACTGCAGATCTTGATGCCGCTTTCCTTGCCGAGTCTCGGATGAATTCCTGCTGGTATTCGTGTTCCTTAGGGGTGGTATCCACGGTGGAGCCAGCATCGCTACTTCAGCATGTTTTATCACAGTATACATTTTTTTCTTTCTCTTATTAGTTCCATAAATAAAACACCTGCATGTTAGTACCCATTATATGTACCCAATGTTAGCACAAGAAACTTTGTTAGCTTACCTTTTGTTAAACTTTCTTTGTTTTAAAAGCTGTTTGTTTCTAACAAATAAATAAATATTTGAAGGAAGGTCAAAAAGTTCGTAGACCTGAATGTGAAACAATGAATGATTAGGAAAATATTTTTTTCAATTAAAACAATATTTTTCAAGTTCAATAAATTTCAGGTTCAATTCATTTCAAGTTTAATACATTTCATTTAATGATGTTCGAATTTCATTATGTCGGTTTGTAACGCGATTCCCAAACTCCTAAAAATAGATTCTTTATCGCCTCCAAACTCGTCATTTTTCTGAAATCTCTTCCCAGCAAGTAATATTTTCATTTAAAGGAGCAGATAAATTTCGGTCGGGGTATGGTCTATTGATTTTGGGGCATGGGGAACAAAATGGAGATCAATTGCAAGGGCTTTGGCGGCTGTTTGTATGGTTGATTGAGCCGGCGCATTGTCGTGATGGAACAGATTTTTGCCTTGTTGTTTGGATTGTGAACAGTACAGTGTACAACCTCGCAACTTTTCGACTGATAATTTTAGCTAAATTCGTTTTCTAAAAATGCCTAAACAATATGAAAAACAAATATTCAACAAACTGTTCGTGTGTGTTCGATTTTTGGTCCCAGGCAAGAACGTCATTTTATAACACTTTTTTTAATTCTTTCAGATCACTTCCTTTTCTTATGCGTGCCCCTCGCCGCCCTGCTGCTGTGCTGGGCGGGCGGGGAGCCTGACCCCGCGCCCGCCCCCGCACCACCGGTCCCGCCCAGTACTGTGCCGCCGCCCTGCCGCATGAGCGAGTACGCGTGCACCAACCGGCGCTGCGTACCCGCTAACCGGTACTGCGATAATGTGAACGACTGTGGCGACTCGTCGGATGAGCCGCGACACTGCACACGTGAGTTAATCAATTTACAAATTATAATATTTTTAACTTTTTATTTTGTATTACCATGCCATGGTATGATTAAAATGGCTTTAGAACTGGTTTAAAGCCAGGTTAGTTATACCAACGCTGAACCGCCGGGAAAGAATTTAACAAGTAAGACGGATAATGTTTAAAACAATTTAATTCTTCTTCAGTGTCTGACATTATACACTTTAATCATATTTTTTTCTAGTATGGTAAGTGAGTGTTAAATTATATATTTTTCAAGCTTTTTTATTTATTTATTTTAACAGAACGATATTCCATAACACTCATCGCCATGGTTTAAGAGGAACGACTGCTCGGCTTGCTTCAAACAAAACTTTATTTTGGATTTGATGCCAAAATACCCATCCAAACCGATTTATCAACAGGTATACCAAATATCTTAGTACGGATTAGAAGTACTTTTATATATTTTTGTTTTATTTTAAAATACATGCTCTCAAAGAAATCGATTTTTCGCGATTTCATAGACAGCTTTAGCAATTATTTGGGGGTTGGTGATAATTAAAAAAAAATAGTGTTCCCTCATCTACTGTTAAAATATATGTTTTAAAAATTAAAAGTGTTAGGGAGTTAAGGGAGCTATTTTAAATTAAAAACTACCAATTTCCATTGGTACACAAATTTGCCGTAAAAAATTAAAATATCGACCCGAAAAAACGTTTTTTTAAGATTGTTTTTATTTTATTTAATATCGTCATATTAACTCATCAAAAATAAGACTATTAAACTTCCCTTAAACAGGCAAATAATTTCCAAAGCCGCCTCGAAAATCATGAAAAATTAATTTCTTTAATGGTCTGTAAAAATTGAAACAGGCCGAGCAGCCGTTCCTCTTGAATTCGGATGTCGGGATTGTAAATACCCTTGTTCTAGCAATTTTTTAAGACATATAATTTCAAAGAAAATTTATCCATATTTCAAAATTGTTTAATTACTTTTAACTTTTAAAAAACTTTGTCTTTATTCAACTATTATACCAGTTCAAATATCACCGTAATACTGTCAAGGGTTGTGCTTCGTTTAACATGGACTTTCATTAAGCCTTGGAAGTGTGATCGTAAATCACTTTCTCAATCTCGATTGATCTTAAAGGCTGCTTAAATTAGCTAGGGTTATATTATTTACTTCGGAAAACAAAACATTATTTGGCATTTAAAATGATTTACTTGAATTAAGGAGTTTAATACAAACGCATGGCTACACAATAAATTCTATCGTAATATAATGTTTTGATCAGTTAAAGATCTCTAAATGTATTTTGTAAAGTTTTTCGGTCGTTTTGTTCACGTAATATTTAAAGGTTATTTTTTAATAATTTATTGACGCTTATAAACATCATTCTAATATATTTTTAATCATTGAAGATAATATTAATAACCCTCAAAATGAAACATGAAACGGAAAAAAACACAGAAAAGGTCCCGGGTTCGAGTCCCACTTGCTACCGATATATTTTTATTTTCTGTTTCTCTTTGGTTTCATTTTCAGAGTTGGTAATGATTAAAAATGTTAATCATCATTAATTTGGTAATTTCTCAAAAATAGCGCAACGAAAATTGATCAAGTATTATTATTATTATTATTATTAAAAAAATAAAAATAGGTACCACCACAGAAAAACGTGATTTAAAAGTGAAATTTTTTTATCGAAAAATTCCCCAATGATAAAAACAAGTGAAATATGTATAATAAAATTCAATCATATAAAAATTATATATTTTGAAATTAAATGTAAAATTTTACTTGAAATATCGAATATTACTGATGCGGAGAAGGCATCACAATTTCTGTAACTCTGTTGGTAATTTAAATATTTGATTGATCAATGTTGAAAAGCATTGAATGTTCTTTAGGAATAAGTAATGTACAGGAGTATGATTTTCTTTCGATTATTTTTGTATGTACTTATTAAAGAGAGCACTCTTAAAATTCATAGTCTTAATCAAACGTTTTCAAATATAAAACAAAGTGTCATCGTGCTGAAAAATAAATTATTTAAAAAAAAAATCCATTTGGTTCTGTCGGGTTACAATTTTGTCACGTGACAGCAATTTTATCTTGTACTTGCGAATATTTCCTTTACAATGAATTTAAGGTAAATATCAATATTTTCGCATTACTAGACCTATGTAAAAAGTGGTGGTATAGTAATAACGAAAAACGTGTAAATAAGTCGACTGCATGTGGGTAAACCACAATGTGATTCTAATTTTCTAAGCTGCCTCAAAAATTATGAAAATTGATTTTTTTTTGGAACATAATACGTAATAAAACAAAAATAAATAAAATACTTCTCACCCGTACTAGATATTTACTAAACCTTTAATTAAAAAAAAAGATCATTCAGTTTAGATGGGTATTTAGGCCTCCAATTCAAAATTCATTTTTCTGTGAAACAGGCACCGCAGCCGTTCCCCTTAAAAAACTCTCCAGTGGAAATATTTTGGCTTTAAAATATATATATATATATTTTAAAGCCAAAATATTTCCAAAATATATATATATATATATTTATATAGATCAGTAAACGCTGATTCTCAATATACGACTTTTATTATCTATAATTATACGTCGAATTTATAAATCGTTATTTAAAAATGAATAATATACCATCTCATCAAAACACCTTGTTATGTTGGTACCATTGCATCTGGAACATCTGACGTCACGCGTACTTTCTGTTATTGGATTAGTGTGAACAGTTTTATTTTTCACTTTTGTTTTGTATTTTAAATATTTTTTTTTTTTTTAATTTAATTTTGGCGAAATTTGAACTTAATTTGGTGACTTTAAGCCTTATAATCGTTGTTCAATATACAAAAAAAAAACTATTATTACTGAAATAAATTAGAGCATTCATGTGCAAACCAATTATTAATACGGATAATATGATAATATTAATGCTCAATACTATTATTATTCTTTGAGTTGAAGTTTCTAAAATGGTACGTAATTTTTTGGTTTATGTTTAGTTATGGTTTACTATTAATAAAACTATGTACGGTAATGCTCATCCTTATTTTGACACTTGACATTCTAACCTCAAAACTGATAAAAAACTGATCAAAACCATAGATTTGGAGAGTTTTGGCGGACTATGAAAAATTAAGGCTTTGAAAATTATTTTAACTATGAAAACTAACTTTAGAAAAAAACGAAATATCCTGGTATCTAAGTTTGAACGTCATTATTGATAATAAAATTTAAATTAATTGGACTGGAATTGCTTATTATTTCATAAAAGATTGCAGTGTATATATCACTAGCTGATGAGTACCCGGCCTTGCTCGGGATTTTTCACCTGTCATTAGGGTGCCATAATTGATTTGACAGCGAAAGTAATTATCTCCAAATAAAGAAACATTCATTTGAATATTTTATTTCATTACAAACGTTTATTTTTTTTTCAAAATATATCTAAATCATAAAATTCTTAAGTCGATACCTACTCGTGTTTTCTATTTTGAAAATATTCTACCCAAAAAAACCTTCTTTTGAATATGCAATCTGTGGCTAACCAGAGTGTTATATCTATGGGCTAACCTAAATAAAACATGGCAGTTTCAATGTTTTTCATACTAATTTTAAAACGTTATTGCAAAAGTTTTACATATTGGATTTCATTCAAATTACTTTCTAAACCTTCCCGGCACTAATAAAAACAAACTGTGCTATTTACATCGAAGACAAACAAACAAACTTACATTATTTTTTTATATATGTAGATATTAAATACTTAACCATTAATTAGAATCAATGTAATAATAATATTCAAATTGGTGAGAAAACCCAGGATAATAGTTTCTTTTCCAGCCAAGATTTTGATCCTCACTGATGCCGACGATCCAAAACGACTGTCTTTTGGATATAACAAAATTAATTTGAAGAACCCAAATTGTCTAACTTCTCGGAAATGCCGAGTCAAAGTCTGTTTATTTTGGGCGTCCACTTTACATATAGGAGTACTTAACCACTCCACCTTCTTGACAAATAATTTATTCTAGAAGTTACTGCCTAGAACAATTATACCAGTAGCCTTTCTGGGGTTGAAATATTCACTGTGTTATTCTAGTTCCGTGATGTATCTAATAGTAAAAAAATCGTAGGTACACACTTTAAAAGTAGTAGCTCCCAACGATTTTTTAATGGATCTTACTGGCCTTAAAAGTATTGTTTTTAAATATGTGGAGAAATGAGTATGCCATCTTGAGTAACCTCTTTTCGTGTGTTCTCCTATTATTCTACTGCTTTGTGAGTCTTCTGGTGTTCAGCTTTAGACAGGCCTCCCTCAAATTTTACAGTTTTACCGGTTCTTGTCGACTTTTACTCATCCGAAGGCGATGATACTCTTCAAGTTGTACTCTAAGCCCATCTCATCACCCTAATTTTAGAGCTTGCCCTTGATGTGTATTTTATTTTATTTTTTATTACATTATTTACACGCCCAGATGGCTTTTATATACAGATACATCATTTTTAAAATCACATAATAAAAACAAAAAATAAAAAACATACACAAAGTTAAATAACACTTGAAAAAAGTTAAGTTACACTTGAAAAGCAATGACAAAAATTAATTTACACTTGAAAAAAGAAAAATTTAAAAAAAACTGCACCAAAGATAAAAATACACAGTAACAGAAAAAAATAGTACAATATCCACTAAGTCAATATTAACATTAATAACAAATAAGTAAATAATGTAAAAGTTGTAGTTAACAATAATTTATAAACTAGGCAGAAACAATTCGTTCATCCTTCTTTTGAAATTTGCCAAGTTTAGATTATTGTCAAATACATCCATATCATTTAAGTATTTCATACCACGACTGTGTAAGCGTTGAATTGGGAAATTCAACGTGTTGGAACAGATTCTACATTTTCGAGTGTGTGTTTTGGACGCTCTCGTCCTTGGTTTTATTTAGGCTCATCTCCTAATATATCTGTTAATTGTATTTCCTGTCTATTTTAATGTTGAATATAAAAATATCCTGGCTGTCGTGCAGCAAAAAAAATAATTTGGGGAATAAACTCTCCAGAAATAAATATATAGTAAAATTATAGTAACTTTTTGATTTCGAAAACATTTTTCGCAATTTTTATATTACTGTTACAAGAATTTAAGAAATGCATTTAAACGGAGAATGGGTACACATTGAACGCTTGTCACACTGTGTGGGCGACATATGCCATAGTGGGAAATGGAAAATATTCGCTTTATTCGCTTAACGCTCTACGATTCCATGCCATATAAAATCTATTTGAATCCTTCTACAGAAATCTTGAGTCAACATTGCCACATAAAAAGGATTTATTTTCGCGAGGAATTTTCATATCAATCCTTGAAAAAGCTATTGCGAGCATAAAGAGAATTTTCCTCGGCATTTTTCCCGCACATTCCTCCCTGTAATAATTCATTTCGCACAGAATGTGGCTGAGAGCTTTGAGTGCCGGGGGTTCAAATGGAGTTTTCCCTCTTGTTAAACCCGTTTCCTAAATTCTATTTTGTAGGGCGGATCAATGGTCCGGTTAATGAACACCTTAGGATGGCCTTGACTTTGACATGCATTGATTTTAACTGCAAACAAATAATATGTATTTACGATTTCACGTGGTCGTCCTGAAAGGCTCTCGTAAAATGCAAGCAAGTTTTTTACATACATACAAGGTACATAAATTTGTGTTAATAATATGGTTTTATTCTTGTATGTCGTATTTTAATACTACCCCTCTATTGAAAGCATTTACTTTTGGATGAAAGAGGGGTGTTGTACGTTAATGCAGTAATTATTAATATTAATAAATATATTATGTTCATATTTCGATTATTTCACTCCTCTCGACATAAAAAAATAGAAGAAGGTAAAACTTTCGAACCGTGAACTTTTGCACCAACCTGTCTGGAGTTTTTGGTAAAAATAAATATTTTATGCTCCCAGTGTTGCGTTATGTATATAAAAAATATCTTTTTAAAGGTTAAAAAATAACAGAATAGAAAAATAAAAAATCATTTTTTAAACTCCAGGCAGTTTCGGATTTGATCAAATCAACGGTGAAATTCTGTATTTATCGCAAACAGCATTTCAGATTATGTGTCGTCCATTGTAGTTAATTGTGTTAGGAAAATTAAACTCTTTGCTGGTTGTGGAGAGCAAAGCTTTTCCCCGTCAAAATACATAAAGAGCCTTTACTTATTTATCTTCTGTATGATCACCCTTTGTAAACTAAATTCGTTTGCTTGTTTCATTTGTTTTACATCGCCGTAAGCAAAACAGTTGCGTAAGTCTTAAGTAATTCATTAACTAGCTTTATGAACTAAAACAATACTGAGTAAACGAACAACAATCATGAATTATTCTCATTCAGCAGTATTAGGTTTAGAATTACCTGCTAATGGAAATGAAAAGAGATTGAAATACACGTTACTTGTAGTGAAGTAAAACAAGATCAATATAATTTAGCGTTCTATAAAATGTTTATTTCTGCAACCGAAATGCATTGTATGACGCATTTTAATAATTATGATAGTATAATAATAATAATTGTATGATTTGTATAGCGCCGTTTTTGTGAAAAATCACCTCAAGGGCGCTGTACAAATATTTCTTAACTAATTATGTACAAACAGATACAGAAAAACATACTTACCTGGCAGGTCGCTTCAGATGAACACAGTTTTATTAGAAAATTTATTTATAGAGATGATAGTTTTACATAGTTATTTTTTGCTCCTTTTCTATTGATCTTACATTTATTAGAAGGTGGCACAAGAAGAGTTGGTATTTATTGAGATACTTATAATTTTTAGGACTGGAAAGTATTCATAAAATAAATTTTAGGACTCAAAATATCTATAAAATTACCTTAAAAAGCGTAAGAATATATTTAGTTATTTTCATAAATACGCTTTTGATCATGATTAATTTGAAAGTCAAGTTCAAATCCTCATATTTGTAAAAAGCATTTACTTTGTGGGTTGCCATAATTTTAATAAAGATACATAAAATTGTTTTAAACTACTTTAATTTAATACTAATAAAAATGTAAAAAAATTATCCTAATATAAAAAATGCAAAACAAGTCTAACCGTAATAATAATAAATAAATAAAAAAATAAATAAAAACAATTAAAAAAATATTTAAAAAAAACAAATCTCACTATGATAACTTAAAACAGAAGAAACGATTTGCGAAAACCTCTATGAGCGTCAAGTGGCAACTGGCGGGCTCAGTTCGTTTGTTTATCTTATGTAACGGAAACAAGTCGAAACACGCGAGCAGTGCTCGGGTTGGCGCGATACGGCACATGCGCCACCCGCGAACACTGCTTGTTCAAAAGTCCTGACGAATGTATGGTACTTTCGAAGCCGATCTAACATTATATTAAATTTAAGTGGTTTAAATAAATTTACTTGTTATTTTCAAATATCCAGTTGGAAGCGAAAATACCGTCAATTTTTTGTTTTGTTTTTATTACTAAAGATTTCTGACATTCAAAGGATATTGAGAATGTGAGAAAAAATGTTAAAATCACTGAAATGAAACAACGTTTGAAATATACAAGGAAGATAGTCGATACATTTTTTTCCTAGTAAAGCCTATTCGACATGAGAATTGGAGTTAATTAAAGTCGTCTTTTACCAGAAATACGGCACCCTAAGAATTTTTTTTGTAATCGGAATGCAATTAATTCCCCCTTCTTGATGACTACTTAAATTGTTAACACAGGTAATGCGTGCAGCAATCTACATAGTACTTGCTTACAGGAAAGATATAATAAGCAGCCCCTAATTTGGGGTGGTGTCGTGACGGGGCTGTTTCAAGAATAACTACTAGAATTATCTTAAATTCCAGGTCATTATTTTATCGCATTTACATACAAATAACGTTCATTTTACACTTTGTTAGACGTTTTCTTTGCGTGCGCTTAGTGAAATCGTGTTAAATTCGTCATTTGTCAAATTCTTGAGCGTTTCAAAACCTTTTTGAAGTATTTACGATAAGATTAAATCTCAACAATTTAAAAAAGTTGGAAGATTTAAAAAAAAAATCCAGTTGAATTGTCTAAATTCGAGAATTGAGAAAATATCACCAATGCGAAGACCGCCTATCAGTTCCATTTCACTCATAAGAATCTTTGTTTTATTCAATATCATATACTCGTAGATACTACTGCTACTTGGAAAAAGTTTCCAAAAATGTTGTCCTTTGAAAAAAGTTCATTTGCGTAATCTGTCTGGAGCGCAATTCCCGTTTTTTTTTTGGGAAGATTTCATATCGTTATTCTTAGGCTTAAAAACTTCCTGCTTAACTGTGGTGCTGGTTCTCTCGGAAGCTGTCAGCTGTGATTAAACGAATGACATTCATTGAAAATATCAATATTTGCGTAGTTTTAACAAGAGAAGAACTTAATATTAAGTAAGTTACCGATTACCCTATTATTTACTTTAAACATTATTAGTTAATAAGCATTATTAATCATTATATAGATGTTGACATTTTCGGTGCGGTAGTTCACAATCTCCAGCAATTTACGGTAGGCGCGGCATAGAGGAGATTTGTTCCGGCCGGACTGATTCCGATTCCGAAGACGGTGGATTCACTACGAGTTCCCAAATCTGTGTTTATTCGTTCCGAACTCATACTCAAGGAACGACTTAGATTATGTATTGGAGTCAGAAACTATTCAATTCTGTAATATGAACGATTTTTGCTTCCGGAACGGCGGACCCGTGAGGACCGGAACGAAGGACCGATTACGAGGAATGGAGTCCGTGTGGCTGAACTCGGAATTGGAACTGAGTTCGTAAAATAAGTGAAATGACCCACCTTTACGGTCGGCATAGACGGAAAATGACACTTTTAGAATTGATCACCATGACGGAAAATGACACTTTTAGAATTAGTGACAAAAAGGGGCATTACTATCTAGTGAGGTAGGTACCTTTTTACATTAGGTAATAGTGCGTTAAAAGGCGCATTTATGATATTTAAAAATAAAATAAAAATGTATTCAATCCATTATAATATAAAGTAATTGTTTTTAAAAGTTTTTGTCCAAAACCCAGTGTCACTAAAAGACATTTCATTAATTTGTGTTTTTAAATAATCTCTTAACCATCTGTTTAGGATTTTTTCACAATGGCTATCCGGAATTTTGCAGTTAATCAAGAAGTCTTTAAGCCTAAAGAAAAGGATAAGGAATCTTCCTTAAAGAGAACCAGAATAGCGCTCCTGGAGGCTTACAGGTATTCCCGTTTAAAAACAATTACATTATATTACAATGCATTTTAATCAATTTTAAATTTATTTTGTAAATAGCACAAATACGCCTTTTTAAGAAGATACCATATACGTTTTGTAAAAGGTACCTCACTAGATAGTAATGATCTTTTTACTGTCGAAAAGTGACATTTTCCCCTGTAGTATATCTATGCCGAACGTGGAGGTCGGTCATTCCACTTATTTGACGAACTCGGTTCCAATTCCGAATTCAGCCACACGGACTCGATTCCTCGGACTCGATTCCTCGGACTAGATTCCTCGGACTCGATCCTTCGTTCATTTCGGTCCGTCTGGGTCCGTCGTTCCGCTGAATACGGTGGAATTACAGGAGTCATCGTTCTACCATTTCTATGGTGTCTCTAATTTCGGAAAGAAAAACGTACATGTTGCGCCTTTGAATATGGTCGCTTTTTGTTTCTGACTCTGACTGCTCAGGGTGTTTCTGATTCCGGAAGCAAAAATCACCTATATTAATTACATTATTATTTAAATAGGGTCGCTTTTCTTTTCTGACGCCAATCAAAAACCTTAGACGTTCCTTAAGTGTGAGTCCAGAACAAGATCCGGATTTGCGAGCTCAAACTTAGTCCACTGCCTTCGGAATCGGATTTATTTGACTCAGCTCAGCCGGAACGACTTCCTTCTATGCCGCTGCCTGATATTGTACATTGTTTTGTTTACTGTGCCAAAAATGTTAACATTTCTATAATGTTTACTAACTAATAATGTTTAAAGTAAATAATAACGTAGTTAGTAACTTATTTAATATTGAGTTTTTCTCTTGTTAAAACTACGCAAATATTGATATTTTTAATGAACGTCATTCGCTTTACTTTGGCATGGAACTGGCAGAGGAAGGATGAAAATAGACTGAATGCTGTAGAAATGAGATCTCTGAGACGAATGTGTGGTAAAACCATGTATGATCGAGTGAAAAATGTTGAGATTCGTAAAGAAAGCAAGGCTGATGTAAGCGTAGTGAGCAAGATTAACTTATTAATTAATTAATTGAACGAAGAAAGGAGTGTAAGGAGAATATATGACGCGAATGTGAATGGAAGAAGAGGCCAGGGACGCCCGAGGAAGACATGGCACCATCAAGTGAATCAAATACTCGAGTCGGGCCATGTCAGAAGTCGGAACAACAGAAGAGAATGTATGAGGCGTTGTATGAATGTGAATGAAGCAAGAAGTGTATGCCAAGATCGAGTTGTTTGGCGGTCCGTCCTCTCTGCCTACCCCTGCGGGGAAACGGCGTGATGGTTAGTTAGTTAGTTAGTTAGTCATTCGCTTAATGACAACTGACAGCAGTCATCCGAGAGAACCGGAACCGCAGTTAAGCAAGATGTCTTTATGCCTAAGAAAAAGGATAAGAAATCTTCCTTTAAAAGAACGGGAATAGCGCCCCAGATTCCATCACATTTCAAAAACTAGTGATAGGTTACGATAGCTTATTTTGCTTTACGCATTTTATCGAAAGTAATACGAAATTTCATTTGTTTTCGTCGAAGTTTCATTTGTTTTGACTGACTGAAGCAAGATAAAGTTTTATTATTATGGAAAGTTTCCCAACATTTTTTCCATTTTCATGAACTTTTTATGTGTATCCGATAAGTTCGAAAAACATGTATTATGTAATATGGGCCTCATAAATAATAATTGAAAACAAACTTTCTTACCCGCGTATTTTTTAAATTGGAAAAAATACGGAAGGTTGAAGGATACATTTTTGATAAAGATTTGGATTAAGATTATTGAAAAATGTTATCTTAACATTAAACTCATATGTTTTGATGAGATGGTGTCCGATCTTTTTTTTTCGTAATAACACAATTGCTTGTAACCAGCAGTAGGTAACTGAATATGATTTCGATTTTCGCCAATCGAAAGAAATAAAATTTTCGCCAATCGATTAAAAATTAAAACATATACGGTTTAGGGATTAAAAAAAATAGTCAAGTGAAAATCGTCGGGATAAACCCGGGTTTACCACTTGCCATGGAGAAAACTTCAAAGCAATTGATAACACTAATTAACACTTGAGTGTTCACCATCAAGGAGATAATTTGATACAAACTCTAACACTGTTTGTTGCTACGATGTACCATTTATGTTTGAGTTTACACGAGTACTTGGCCTGTGTCCAACAGAGGCTTTCCCGGTATAGTTTGGGTCAGTGAGACCTGAAGATAGGGTGCCCCAGTTCCACCCAGTGGGTCTACGAGACCCAAAATTGTTTTCCGATTCCCCATTGACTGCTTTGGGTCAATGATACCTAAATTTTGGGATTCCAGTGGCGTACCCAGAAACTTTGCGGCGAGAAATGGCATTTCAGTTAATTAAACGATTAGCCTACAAAATGGTATCCGTTGGTAAATTATTGGGATTCTAAGGCATTCTAACATCTCAATAGCCTCATAAATACTAATAGATGCTTAAATATGTCGTCTTTACCAGACAAATTAAATCTTCACATCATCTTATTATTTTACTTCTGGGAAAAAATTCATCACAAATGTCTGAAATCTCGAATTATATTTCATAGAAGCCACTATTTTCTTCGGGCAAAGGATTGTTTGATAATTAAAAGAGAAAACTTGAACGATAATTGATATGCTTTTAAAAATAATATTCTAGTTTATAGTCAGTTATATTAACATTATGATAGTCTGTAACTACATAGATAGATATGACCACCATTAAAAATAAATATTACATTTATTTATTTGCGGGTATACCTTCAGCCTGTCTATAAAAATCTTTGTTTTCCACAATCCAAATAGATATGTACATTAAAAATTAAATAAATCCTTAAATATTTAATAAACGGAGGTAGGCACTACAAGTAATTAGCGATGTTTGAACAAACTGAAGCAGAAAAATCAGAGAAGGGAAAAAAGGAGGCACTTTCTTTTTTTTACATCACAATTAATGCGATAGATCAGCCCTTGCCATATAGCAATTCAATTTATTGGTCAGTTAGACTTAGACCATCACCAAAACCCACTTCCCAGGCGACTGCCCATTCCGAAAAGTGCTCCACCCCCGATTCGGGATGACGATACCAAATCCGGGTTGTCCTACTACCCCATATAGCCAAACGCATCACCACGTGACCCGCACCACCCCAACACCCCTACACCCCGACGAACTTCTATTGTATTCGTGTTATCTCCAGGCTATACCGCTATAGGACGTAAGGTGCTTATACTGATATTTATGAATTCCTGTACCGGTGTGTGAGATTCCTTCGGCGCCTGTCCTCTGAATTGGAAACCGATGTCGTTTACGTGAGAATTTGTGTGGGTTGACGCCGCTGCCCATGACACCCGGAGGTTTTCCACAAATGAGCAGCGTTGTATCTAGCTAATAGAATTTTATAGTTTCGCTTTGGGCGACATATTTTGTATGGTTGAAGTAGACGTATGTTGACAAGTAAAAATACCGTTAGTAAGTATAGTCTACAATATATATGATATGTCGTATCACAAATGTTTACTTGTCTTTGTTTCCATCTTTTTAGTATTCTTATCTTAAATAGTGGAATGGTTGGGACGACGCAATGCAGTCTAGTTAGAGAAGAAGGGTAGTTAAAAACTGTTCCATTTCAGTTACTGCATGTAATGGTTTCTTATATAAGTACACGACCATTGGCATTTTATATTTAATTTTAGAAGGTATGTATATTCGAGTTAAAAGCAAAGTCAAATAATGTAGGAAGAATTCTATACGGCATAAGACCAAAAATAAAACCGAGGGTTAATAAAAAAAGATAACGATAATATATTATAATTACACAACGATTGATTTAATGGAATTTCAAAACTGACATTTATTTCGTAAGTAGGTAATAAAATGCGTAAAATACATACAAAAACGTAATCTTCCTTTATAATAGTTGATTTAACATACAACTCCCTTGAGGTGATTTTTCACAAAAACGGCGCTATATAAATCGTTCAAGTATTATTATTATTAACTTACAAAAAATTGCTATGTACTCGAAAAAATGGTGAAAAAATACAGTCACATATTTTCATGTGAATAATTATTTCCCTGAAAATAAACATTAAGTGATCCATACCACTTCTTCCATAGTAATAACATGAATATACAAAATGTTTTCTTAATTGCCAAGTCTTCATTTTTACAGTGGGTAGTGAAAAAAGTTAGATGTCAGGCAGCAACCTACATCAACAGGTACAAACCTACATCCTGCACAACAGGAACATTACAAGCCTGATGTAGGTCCCTTAAAAACTCTACAAACATGTAAATAATACATGCCAGTAGCGCTATGAAAGCGTACACACTTTTACATGAAAGCCTATGCATAGTTGAAAATATTTTATTTCCAGAGAGAACTGCGATTTGGTTGATGAACACCGCACACGACTTGGTACATGTGCCACCTACCAAAAAACTAGACACAATAATCATATACTGCCCCATCTCTATTATGTTCATGTGAATGTATATTTTTACATTTTATACGAACATTGGCTCCCACATCGCTCTTATAACTTATAACCCTTAAAATCCATCATTCAAAATCCGTCATAATTAAAGCTTTATAAATAAATAAATAAGTAAATAAATAATGTCTTTATTTCAAAAGAACAAAGCGGTGAGTGCAATACTCTGTCTGCCATATAAAAATAATACATTTAAAAATAATAAAAAAATTACATGATGTAGAAATAGAATATAAAAATAAATAAAAATAAAAATAAAATAAAATTACATGATGTAGAAATAGAATATAAAAATAAATAAAAATAAAAATAAAATAAAACAAAAATAACATATTTAGCACTTTCGCTATAGTGGCCCAAGGGAAATTCTCCATATACGATGTAGGGTCACGCCCTGCCACTGGGTGACAGCCTGGACAAGCGCGTTTTCCGATCTCCGGAAGCGCTGACTCGTCCCGGCTATTCTGTGGCGCATCAAAGCAGCGAACCCGTGCACCCTTCCCTCTGCGAACATCTGCGAGGCGCTGAATCGCCAGGGGAAGCCGAACAGCGCCCTGTAAGCGTGGTTATATTGTACTTGGAGTGTGTCCATGACGCCTTATGTATATCATGTCACTATGTCTATAACTATCATGGATCGAGCTGCTTCCTGAATAGGGGTGTTTGCTCTCAAATGCCACTTTCTAGGCCGAATAAAAAAAGTTTTTTCTATTAACATTTTCAAAAACCTTAATTTCTAGTCAAATCTTTTCCTTTTGTCACATGAAGACTTGCTTTTTTTGAACATTCATTAAATTTTAACAATGCGGAAGTCACGGTTAGTTTAATGAAATTGCCATCTGACAAAAAACCGACTTTCTCTCAATGGTGTAAAGTTAAAAGAGTTTAAAAAAGTACAGGAAAATATGTAAATACACGAATCAAACTTAAAAGCAGATAAAATACAACGTAATGGTTTATTTACAGATTCTTAGATAATACTAATTTTCAGCGAATAAACATGCTTTGTATGAATATAAAGTGGTAGTAAACACGAATGTTTTCTTTGCTATCTGGATTTATTCGGGTACGATAATTACTCACGAATGTTATCTCCAGCAAGCAAAATAAAAAGGTTTTTCTCAACAAGAAAACAAAACGAACTCTAAACAACAACAAAAAAAAACTTGAATCTGTCGGCTTTATTTCAACCTATTTCGTGAACAAACTACCTACTCGGACTACGTTTTTCACAATTATTTCAAGAGAATAAAGGGAATCTGAATGGACATAAACAAATAATGAAATAAAATAGAACTTATGGGAAAAAACGACAATGTACTCGAAACAATGGAGGTCCCTAGTATTATCCTTTCATTAGAAAAGGTCTAGTGAAAGCTTTGCGGAATTTTTACGGATAAAGAATATTCCATTGTAAGGAAATTTAATGCTCATATTTGAAAAAGTTGTTTTTTGTCTCGAAATAATATCGTACAAAAAGAGCCCTAAAGTCATTTTAATAAGTTTTTATATCCCGCTGCTTAAACGTAACAGTCTGGGAAAATCTATGTAGTTGATGTCAACTTTATTTCTTTTTTCACCACCGCCCGCCACTAACTCATCTTGCTGTATTTAAAAAATATATATTAATTTGATCAAAAAAGGAAACACAATTTTGATTTCATTGGAATCAGGAAAATTGTGAATATTACTGATTAATAACTATTTGTTTTTTTTTTTTTTTCATTTAGTTAATAAAATTTTACAAAGCTAATACGACAATTTGTAATGTTTTTCTTAGTCCTCCTCACTAGGTGTTCCTGTGCTGAGGCGGGGTAGGTTTTATTTAAAAACTGATCATTCTCCTTTTTTTTATCGCCGGTGGAAATGAATTATATAGCATAGTGGAGAGATATTTATAATTCCTTTATCGAAAAGCAGTTTTAAATTTAGGAATATTCATAATGTCATTTTTGTTCGCTCCCGTGTGGTGAAAATTAAGTTTCTTCGGTTTTTTGGAACTTTTGAAATGTTTGATTGAAACATTCTTAGCTTGAATATTTTGAATGTTAGGTATTGCAAAAGATTTGAAAATTTCTTTTGTTACGTATTTATAACTTAATAACTATATTTTCATATGGAACGGTGACTTTGTGGTGTGACATTATACTTTTAAAATTAATCAATTACTTTGTTTACATCACTTTTATTTTTTATACTTATTGCCAACCGGGTTCCGCTACTACCGTAGTTTCTTCAGGACAGTAATACTTATTGCTGACCGGGTTCCGCTACTACCGTAGTTTCTTCAGGACAGTATAATACTTAATGCCGACGGGGTTCCACTACTACCTTAGTTTCTTCAGGACAGTATAATACTTATTGCTGACCTGGTTCAGGGCAGTAGTATTATACTGACCCGAAGAAGCTACTGTAGTAGCGGAACCCGGTCGGCAATAATTATATAAAAAAGTGATGTAAACATCGTTTTTTTTTTTTTAAAGTGTAGTAAAGCTATGTATTAATATTAGTTTTTAGTGTAGTAATTACGATAATCGGTGGTTATTCATCGTATTTAATTAAGATATGTTTATCATTTATTCGTGATGACAGAGAAAAAAGCTATTAATATTAGTTAAAAGAAATTTGTTTAGAAATCACAACTGTTGTGCGGATATGATAAATGAATGGTGCCAAAAGGATTCCGAACTGTGTGAATGTGGACATATTCAAACAACAGAACACATCGAAGAAGAAGTTCCCCTTCACCAGTTTCCATAAAGCACATCTGTGCTGAACCAAGTGACTCTCTGAATAACCTCACCATCCCACTATGACCTCTACAAATTCTCCTCCACCACACAAATAAGAAGAGGTGGAGAAATAACGATTTTAGGTAGTTTGTGGAGGATTCCAATATTCAGAGGTGAAGGATTACATTGTGATTAGAAAAACAAGAATCATCGATATTAACTATAAGAGTATTTTTGAAATGATGAAACGTATTTAACTTCACTATCTGTGATGAAAACGCACGTAGGCGTATGTATAAAATGTCAGTAAATCTTACTGCTTAAACTCATCGCATGACTTTTTTTAAGCAAGTCTGCTACTACCATCATAAGAAGTGGAAAAGCTGGCAGGGAATTGAATCCGCGACGCCATGGACCACTCGACCCTTAGACCAAACAACCGGTTACTAAATGATATTTCAATAGATTTTTTTTTTTATCATTATAAGCATAATGAACAAAAAGAAATCATGTTTATGAGTTATGTTACATTATTAATGAGGTAAAATTTTTAAAAAGAGATCAGTTTATGAGTTAAGATACATAATTAATTAGGTAATATTTAAAAAAAAGAGACAGAGTTTATAACTTAAGATACATTATTAATTAGGTAACATTTAAAAAAGAGATCGAGTTTATAAGTTAAGATACATTATTAATTAGGTAACATTTTAAAAAGAGTTCAAGTTTATGGGTTGTGATACATTATTAATTAGGTAACATTTGAAAAAGTGGTGAAGTTTGTGGGTTGTGATACATTATTAATAAGGTAACATTTTAAAAAGAGGTCAAGTTTATGGGTTGTGATACATTATTAATTAGGTAACATTTGAAAAAGTGGTGAAGTTTGTGGGTTGTGATACATTATTAATTAGGTAACATTTTAAAAAGATGTCAAGTTTATGAGTTAAGATACATAATTAGTTAGGTAATATTAAAAAAAAAAGAGATCGAGTTTATAACTTAAGACACATTATTAATTAGATAACATTTAAAAAAGAGATCGAGTTTATAGGTTAATATACATTATTAATTAGGTAACATTTTAAAAAGAGATCAAGTTTGTGAGTTATGATACATTACTAATTAGGAAACAAAAAGATGTCAAGTTTATGGGTTCTGATACATTATTAATTAGGTAAATTTTTGAGATGTAGTTGGAATATATTACAACATTTGTACAATTTGTTTGACGTAACACAACTGAATAAAATCATTAATTCCAACGTGCTTTCATATTCCCATTGTGGTTTAATTAACGCACAAATGTGATGTAAAATTAAACATAGCCTGGAGCCACACGGAATAACTTTACTCCAAGCTTCAAGTCCGCCATTATATCATTATTTAGGCATGAATTATTAATTACCTTTAGCGAACAAACGACCCAAAAGTGGCCTTTGATGTTTTGTTTTCCTTTGCCAAATACTTTTCAGAACAACAAAGAGATTTTTTTTCCATTCGTCTACAATCATTGTCTAACTAATTGGCACACAGTCGGTCGAACCGTTCTCATATCTGAATTTTCAGAATTAATTCATTCACCTTTTGGAAAGCATTGTAAGAATATTCCAAAAACTGCGTTTAAAACAATACATTTAAATTCTTCAATATAATTTATCTTAAAACATTTAATCATTGAAGATAATATTAAAAAAAAACTCAATTAAAATATCAACCCGAAAAAGACACAGACAATAAAAAGGTATCCATTGCATCTAGAAATCGAACCGAGAACCTCTGTCTTGCCGGGACAATACTCTAACCACTGTGTTAATTATTTTCCATCATTTTTGTCGTTATCACAGTACAATTTTAAAAATTATCAATATACCCCCAATTAAATTCCCATATTTTTGTCTGTCATCTTTTTCCCGTATGATTGAAAATTTTTACCCGAAAGTATTTAAAATCTAGATAGTGTCTCGGGTATACGTATACAATTTTTTTTATTTACATGGAACATCTATTGACTTTTCTACAAGTCTAGAATGAATATTCAATTTATTAGAATACCTTATTGAATCTTGTAAATCTCATCACAGATGCGACAAATACCTTTTTATTTAGTGTGTCTCTTTCTGTTTCATATTCCATTTGAATTTTTTTAAATATTATCTTAATGATTAAATATTACAATGAAGTTTACAAGCTTCAATAAGTTTTCCCAATAAATTGATTATTTTTTGTTTTTTTTGGGATTTATTATGCTTCATTAATAATTACATGATTATGGGGTCGTTGAATACTCATCGGTGCAACGACCAAAGCGAACCGTCGCGTCGGAATAAAAAAAAAAAAAAAAATTGCGGGATGTACCTACCACGCACGTCAGCGATGTTCAGTTTCGCATTCCTCTGAAAGATAATTCCACCATATGTGACAGTAAGAAATGTATAATTACTAATTAGGCAACGATATTGACTTATTCCGTAATATTTTTAAATACGATTTGGCTCATAAAAAGTCACTACCCTTAATAATAATAATAATAATAATAATAATAAGAGTAAAATTTCTATAGCGCAGTTTTGTGAAGGTTCACCTCAAGTGCGCTTTATACTAATTAAGCTAACCTAATATAATTGTAAAATCACAGATATACTACATAGTATATCTGCTATTACAATTGTTATATTAAATATAAGACTGGAGGTTGTGTGAAGGAGATGGAAAGGAGGAAGGTTGGGAAAGAGCGGTTACGGGAGTCAGTTCTTTGGTTTAGACTTACCCCGAGGGTGGTGTCTCGACAGGGAGCTCGGCTCTGGACCTTCGACTAGCTCAGTTTCGGCAGGCCAAGAAGCTCCTCTGCAGGGCCGTAGGCCGACAGGCGGTCTTATAATTGGAGTCGGGAACTCTAATACTACGCCAAATAAATTTACTAAATGCTTTCAGACTCAGAGTTTATTCAGAGGAAGGTACAGACATGGTAAGTTATGCTACAATAATCGAAAGCTAGCCTAACCTCAAATGGAATTTACGGGGGATTATTCTCTCTGATATTCTCTAAACGGGCATGATAACGGGGACTCGAATAAGTTACAACACAAAAGAGGAAATACAAAGTCAGCTTACAGTCATGATCGTGGCGGCAAAAGGATCCTAGTGGAAGCCTCGGGCTTGGACATCAGTACACTGAAATTAAATTATATTTACGAGAGAGTCACCGTGTACCGGAACTCTTTGGTTATACTAATGCAATCTCGCACAGTGGGTGTTAACCCAGCATGCATGATAATATGGCGCTACAATTTGCGGCTGCCAAAATGGCTTCTCGCGCGTTCTTTTAGAGACGCAGCAGGCGGTGGACCAGAGATGTCATCCGGAAGCCGGGTGAGAAAAAAGTGGCCGGCGCGTGAGCGTGCAAGCTGCCGTTATGGCAAACGTGGCGCTCGCGTCGTTTTTTACCGTTGTTCTTTGACGAGTGGCTAGAGTCTTTTTAGGATCTTTCTGTCGTTACGTAACACAATATATACGTATATATATATAGATGCAAATTAAAACGTTGACATAAAATATTCATTAGCAGGTATTATAATATAACAATTTAGAAACTAAGGGTGTAAATAATCAAATATAAAGTAGGTACAAATAACAACAGAGCGAAAGAAAATTATATGACATTATATACATGGTTTTTCACTGAATACTGATGGAATTAAATAACAAGGAGAGAAAACCGCAACTAAATAAGCTATGAAGGATTAACAGAAAAAATATCCTGAAATTCTGTACATGAATTTATGTTTTATGTCGGATAGGATTTTTTGATTAATTTTGTTTTTAACTGGCTTTTATACATGTAAGAATAAGAACCCAAAAACAGGAAAAGCAGATTTTTAAACCTCATCAGCACGGGAAATCCCAGTGAGGAAACCTTTATTTTTAACAACAACAAAAAACATAATTAAACATTTATCTATTTATGTCTGTAAAAAACATTCATAAAATGGTTTTCAATATAAGAGAACAAAAATCATAGTTTTTTTCTTATTTCTTTCCAGACCCTTTGTAATATTCAGCTTCTTAAAACATTATTAAAGTTCATATTTCGTGACCCACTGTGCACTTTTTATTTATGCCTCCCATGACTCTAGTTCAATACAAATAATTTGTAAGCGACGTGTTTATGCATCTAAGTGTTAGGTTTTCACGAAAATACCCCGAGAGAGAAATGGCTGTAGGACTTTTCTGTCTTCTCTTCCAATCGCCACTATTATTCATCCTTTGTATTTGGCACTTCGCCGTCGTTGTGTCAAGAATCTTCCGCTGTATCTGATATCAATTTATGACTCGACACCTCCCCGGGATAACTGGGAGATGATGTGAAATACAACACCTTTCGATAAGGGCGGTATAAAATAGTTACGATACGGAGGCCGCACGTCGTTACGGTGAAATCTTTTTCACTTTGTCGTAAAGAAAAGGGTCGGGTTATCTATAGTTACCATTGTTAAACTTTAGATGTTTTTGATGTCGTCGGACGGTTTCCAATGACGGCTTTTATAAATAGAAAAGCAGTGTTTATGGTTGATACGTAAAAGTTTATAAATTATGTTATCAGGGATGGTATTTTGGCGTGTGGAACACCTTTTGTAAAACCCGCCTTCATAATAAGATGATAATTTTAATGACACCCTTTCAACAGTGCGTAACATTTTTCCATGCTTAAAAGAAAGATCGATCTTTTTATACAAGATTGTGCATTATTGCTACCCTGCCACGTAAATATTGGACCAATCTTTTTTTCATATTCCAAGTATGTGATATTTTCTCTTATTTAATCAAGATAGTTGGATAATTTATGCTAACAGTAATTCAAGATTGTTTTTCAACGTATTAAAAATTTATAGAACTTTTGTAAGTTAAAAAAATGCGTCATCTTGCTTGTTACAAATGAATACAACCTTTCCGGGCATCACATCATGTTTTATGCATCTAAGAGGCAAACATCCCCATATCAAAACACACTTATAAGTCATGCGATTCAACTACCTACTTGGCAGGATTTAACTTAGCTGTGTTTATACAAATATTTTTATTAACGTATACTTTTGAATGATCAAATATAACTCTCCGAACACTTTTATTTCACAAGCTTTTTTGTATTTTTTGTGTGTAGTCGACTATTATCTCTTTTACTTTTTATCTCTTTGGACACAACTTTTTATATGGATTATAGTAAAGTACATAAATAGCTTTATGAATGGAACTAGTACACTCTTATATTATTATTTCTATTTTTGAAACTGTTAATAAATGGTGGAATTCCATTATAATGATTACATAAAAGACACTTTTTTAAACAGTATTCCACTTTTTATTTTTGTCCGTGACCGGTTTCAGCCTGTGATCTTCAGACTGGTACATTATATTCTTAGTCTATGGGTTATATACAATTTTGGGTATCAGGGGTAAAAAACCATGATTTTACTTAAATTATGTTTTTCAGTATTGTTATAGTATGATTTTATAAAACTTGACTTATTTGGTTCATTAAATTTATTTATAATATTACTATATATATCAATCTGGTTTCAAAAATCATTAGGATGGGTTACGGTTGTTATTATTGTAAAATATATTAAATAAATAAACTCATTATCGATCAGTATTGACCAACCTTTTATTTTATAAATAATATAAAGTCATCTTTACAATAAAAACAACTTACCCCTGATACCCAAAATTGTATATAACCCATAGTCTAAGAATAAAATGTACCAGTTTGAAGATAGCCGTCGTAGGCTCAAAACGGTCACGGACAAAAATAAAAAGTGGAATAGTGTTTAAAAAGGTGTCTTTTATTTAATCACTCTTATATTATGTAACCCTCTCCGACTATTGTTCTACTCATCTCAGGATTCGTGGGTGAGACTGATGGATGAAGCACGGGGAAGTGGGATGTATATCATGATACAGTAAATAAAACCCTATTTAAAGGAAAGAACATAATTTATTGATTCTAAAACCACGATTATCATGGTGGAGCAAAGAGAAGAGTAAAGAGAAGGATTAAGTTAAAACGAAAAGGTTTAAATAATAAATGATGGTTCTTATAGTCCGATTCTTCTCCTCAGCATCATGGAAGGCCTCTCCAGTCCTGATGCTCACCGATTTCCGCCGTCACCTTCAGCGAAGTCTATGACGACTCTTCTGAAGCGCCATCCGCCACGGCTTCTTCCGTGGGGTTCAGACAATGGTATGTGAGGATGCTACCTTATGTCCTGTTTGGTCGTCGATACAGCAACTGACCCTCATGTCCGTTCATCACTCTTCTGGGATTTTCTCCAAAGCAGCAGGCACGCGCGGTTTGGTTTCATAGCCTCACAATTTGGCCATCAATAAATCAATAAACTAAAACATACCCACTTCGGGTAAATTCAATAGACGCACTCCGACGTCAAACAAAACAGAAAATTAACACATAATCCCTCCCAAAAAACACTTCGAGCTCGACCGCCCGTGTCAGGTTATATCCGACGCCATGTTGACTTGCTCGCCTTCCGTCGGATGTCTCCCATAGACATTCTCTCACCAATCTCTTCCGTAGACAATCATCATAATCATAGACGCGGGGTCAGTATTTACGTTACAATTATTAATGCTTTTAAATGGTTTTTTTTCTGTCGATTTTGGCGATCTTTAAGTATCGTTCTAGGACCATTTCCCTGGTTGCCTTGCCATTTTAACTGAACCTTACCTTCTGAAAACTATACATATAACGTAGTCGGAATGTTTTAATGCTGGGACTTTAAAAATGTTTTCTATTTTTTTTTAAATTCCGCTCTCTTCAGGAGAACGAATGTTCCAAAATGACGCGACGTCAAGGTCACATTGATACTCATAAGAGAATCGTAAATCTTAAAAAATTATTCATCATCAAAATATTCTGTTCAAAGCTTTAAAAAACAAATAGAATCTTGAACCGTAGATTTTTTTTAACGTATTGGGTTCCTCAAAAAATATACGCAAAACACATAAGAGTTGGAAATCGTCCAAAAAGGGGAAAATGGTTGTCCTTTTTTACCCGTGAGCGACCAACCTTAAATTTAACGTTTTATCAATTAGAAGAATTAACATTCATTTTTATTCATTTTGGTTCCAGCTTCTCGGTGCTTCTTCTAATTTCCATTTGTTCCCCTTCATCCATTATTTTCCTTCTCCCCTGATACTCGCCTGTACCGGGACGTGATCTCAAGAAGAGCAATAAGGAGGGGATGTTCTGTGTTCTGTGTAGTGTAAAGGTCGACATTAATTAAACTGGTGACCCAATTTCGGAGGTTAAGGGGTTGTATGTTGCATAATTCAGGGTGTGTTCCAGTTTACAGATTTTGAAACAAACGATGCAAATATAACATTATGATAAATTTTGTTATTTGCAACTGTAAGGTAAACATAAAAGTTCTTAATTAAATTATTCCTCTAATATTTACGCTACGTACGTACGTGTTAGGAAAAAAATTGATATTTGCCAAAAAGTCAAGAAAAGCTAGAAATAAGCATCAACGCTTTGCTATGGAGTTATCAATTAACAATTTAATTGATCAAATAACCAAATCCGTAATTGTAATAATTGTTAATTTTCGTAGAAGTCCATTATTTATTTTTATTTATGGCCTTAATTTTAGATAGAAAATAATCTAAATTCCGGGTAAGCCATATTTTCTCAATACTATAGCAATATTCCCAATACTATACAGTATAAACAATGTTTTTTATATTGTTTCTGTGACACGGAACAACATTGGTTTAGTAAAGCATTAAAGAGGGGCATTTTCAATCAGCATGTTATAAAAATGTAACATAATATTTTATCATTACGTCGCGTAAATAATCATTGAAGATTAATTATTGAAGATTTTAAAGTAATGGGTAATACCTTCAGATCATAGAATATATAGAGATATGCTGTGTTCCATTTTTGCTATCGGGCTAAATGTCGCCTGTTTTATAGCCAATACTTGTAATACATTCCACTACACACCAAACGCGTCATTTTCTTTGGTACTAATACTGAAACAAACTCCTGTGCGTACACAGTCAACGGTCATACATTCAAATTAAATGCGATAGAGCTTGTTTGATCACGAATCGGCATTGATAAATAATAATCGGTTTTTAAATTCAAAAATTACCATAAAAAAAGATATTTTTCTCAGAAGAGAAAAAACTAAATTGTCAAATAATTCTCGATAACGCACGAAATGTGTTTTTTTTTTGCAAAAATCAATAATAGTAGATTTCTCAATAATAATAAGCAATTTGGTATTCTACCCGTGTTGGATACTTATTTTGCACTTTCAGATGATATTTTGTTTAGAAATTTAAACAAAAAATAAATACATATACGAGTATATATATATACATACGTGAGGTAAGTAAACGTTAAAATGTTATTAAAAAAAACAACAACTAATTACGATACTGCAGCTACATTTAATTGGCTTGTATTTATACTAAATGTATTGTTATAATTAAAAGTAAAAAAAGTCATTCAGGTCTGTGACTTTGGTAGAGCAAAAAACTACATTTTATTAAAAAATGATAATTACAATAAAAATATCATTTTTAGACCTCAGAGCCTAACGTCTCAGTGTCGAACAATGAGTTTTTGAACACCTCAGATCACAATTTTTTTTAAATATTACCTAGCTACCTGCTTGCGGTTATAAACAGAAAAAACCAAAATTGTAAGAAGACAAAAAATGCAAACTTAAAGAAAAAAAATTTGAATATGCGTTACCAGATAAAAGTTGACGCAACTGAAGATGCTTTAAATTCACTGGAAGAAAGGTAGCTTATAAATAGAGAACGTTATGCCCGTTTTGGAAAACATGAACATGTGAGCAAGGGAACTTATTCAATTCAATTAACTTTATTCCCTTTTCAAATATACAAAAATTACATCTAAGGCATTTTTAAAGATATTATTAAATATTACAGAATGTACAACATCCAAAATAATTACTTATAAAAATAATAAAAATTAAAAGAAATAAGGTAGACATATATAATGTCAGTAAAATGCATACAAACGCATACTGCTATTATACCGGCAGCAACAAAGCTTTCTGTTTAAACGCAGCTTCGATAATGCTAAACATGTCGATATCCGAAGAGATTATATTTAACAGCAAGATTGCCCTCGCTACCGGCATGACCATCGGCAAGTTGGCTGCTGGTCGGGAGATAAAACAGTCTATGCTGTCAGTAACGGAGATAACCACCGGGAACAGGGAAATTAATGCTCTCCATGATAGCCGATTTTCGAAACATCCACGAATCAGTCTGAAAAAATGTGTATATCCCTTCTGACCTGCAGATGGTTAATTTCGAGCATATCTAAGAGTAAGTAGGATAGAGTTACGGGTAGTAGCCGTACTCCCTCATGTAGAGAAATCTCAAAAAAATCTTCTGAGCCCTCTCCAATACCAGGGAATACTTCGCTCCAAACCACCGACTCACTCTCAAGCCTACTCCTTACTAATGAGTTGTATAATATTATGAGAACCCGGGTGTCTCTAAAATTTCTTTCAGTACATAGGACGAACCCGAGCATTTTCAATGAAGTACTACAGGTCATTTCAATATGAGCATGAAATATCAGCCTATCAAACACGTTACGTTTAAAACTTCGGGCATTCATGGTATACCGGTAAAACCAACTTTGACACGCTCTTATGAAAGAAATAATGAAACATTTATAAATTTTCAACTTAATCGTATTCCTCTTACTCCAATCAATAATTCTATTAAGTCAGTTGTCGATAAATCTATAATCGGGAAGGAATATTTAAAAAAGAAAACCTCAGTAACTTTTGCCTTAATCCTCAATCGCTATTCTCAAAAAAATTTAAAACAAAAAATACTGAAAATTAAATTCGAAACTTGCCTTTTACGTATACGCACCACAAATAAGCGAATCTTAACTTCAAGGAATATCTCGTGATGCTCAGGTTTTAAAGCAAATTCAACACCATACCTATAAACATATTTATAGTTTTGCAATGGGTGGGATGGCCATGACATGGCGTATTTAGTGATGTTGTCGCTGATTAGGACATGTGGACAATGAAGGCAAAGTAGTCGGTTTATTATTTTTTTTAGGAAAATCGAATTTGATAGTGTTATTATTGAGATCGAAATAAAAATAAAACAAATAAAGCCATTCCAAGCAAAGTTTCAATCCTGAATGGTGGTCTATCACCGGGATTATAGTCACCGTCTTTTTCACTCTAAACGGTCTGACAAATTAACACAATGCATATTATTAAAATTATTTGTGCACACCAGGAATTGAAGCCGTGTATTCTTAAACAACAACAGTAATAAAGATTTAATAAAATTAACAAGTAAACACAAAAATAATAAATACCTAATATGAAAAGATTAACTTATTTTTTTCCATCACCATCAGCATTTATAAAGTAATTGTGGAATGGCGATAGTCGATATAAAGTGTTGGCGTCGCATCAATAACTTTATATCTATATTAACCTGCTACTCTAGCATACGTCAAAAAAAATATTTTAATAATAGATTTCGTAATCTAATTTAGTACTAACTAGTGAAATGATATTCCATCTATTTTGGAATTCACTCTACCGGTCGTATTTTTACAAAGTTGAACCGAAAAATACGAAATTTTGACTAAAACGAGACCGAACAATAACGCGGTGACTACGCAAAAGCAACTAAAAAGCGGATTTCTTTCTAATTAAGAATGACACCTAATAAAGCATCGTCAGGCAACAGTCGGGTGCTCCTCACGGCATATCTCTTTATATTCTATGATCTGAGTTTCTCAGTTTGCTTTTGAAATTAAAACTCGTCAACTCTTGCTAATTTGTCCCCGATGCCAGGAGCAGCGAAGTTTTGGCGAGGTGGCCGAGGTGATATTGGATAAGTTATAAGGCAGCGCTCTCAACATCAGTAGTTAATAAACTGGAGTGAAAGTTGTATTATCCCAGGCGTTCGTGCGGATTGATTGGGTGAAAATTTCTTTCCAACTTTTTTGTTGTTGATGGTTATTATACGGCGGAAAATGAACGGTGGAAAACAGTTTCCTGATCGGGTAAACAGCTTGTATATATACATACATATATGCAAAGACGTGCAGTCCATATAGGCACACATAAATAATGAAAATATAGAAGTTAGGCACGTATACGATGATTTTATATAAACAAATTAGAACAAAAGACCTTATTTATAGATGCGTCATCATAGAAATTCGTAAGATTACTATCGAACATCTGAAATATGTTTTCCTTTTTAGAAAAATAAGCAATCTATCTTAAGTGGTTCCAACATTTACCAAAAAGAGTCACAGTACAATTGAGCCATGGTACGGTTTACCGAGAGTCGTACGCTCACGGCTCATCAAAATTAGTTGGCACAAATGAACGGCTCGTTCATAAACGACTCATCGCTAGTCTGTAACGTGTTTCTTGGGACAAACGAATTACAGATGCCTTCTCCATACTTCCCCAAAGCACTACTCTTTTCGCTTTAGAATCGCGCAGTTGTTACATGAATTATTATTGGTGGTGTGGTGGCTGCGCTTTTTTTAGTATCACAATATTAGATATGTTGTAGGTAACCGTGTAAGTGATTCTTACGATGTAAGCAAATTGAGCTTGTATGCACCTACATACTTATTATGTTCCATGATTTAACTCTCTCGTTGGCTGGAGAGACGTGAGCGATGTCTTGTACTCCCCTACAGAAGGTGATAGATGTGGAGTGTTCACAGTTTGGATGAAAGGAGTGCTTTGCAAATGAACCTATATGTTCTGCGCATACTTACGAATTATTTGTTCAGTTCAATCTTTAGATATTTTTTTTTTACAGAATGCCGGGAAATAACTAATAAATCAAATAGTATACCAGTGTGGTCGGGTTATATCAGTAAAAAACTAATAACGTTAAACTTTCAATTTAAAGCCTAAAAAAAAATTTTTTACAAAAAATTTAAGTTACTGAATTATGTTAGGTATCGTCTAGATACAAGTAATACTAATAATAATAATATTTATTTGAAACACCCGTTATTTTACAGAAATATTTAAGAAGGCTTTGACTGTCCAACTAGGAACAAATCTCGTTTTAGGACAGTCAAATTGATAAGTTTAGTTCATATTAATATACATGTATATGAGAGAATATAAAAGAATCCATAGAGTAAATTTAAAAAAATACATAAAAAACATTTTTTTTTTAAAGTATGTTGTTTTTTTTTTTAAATTTATTGTACTGTATTGTAGAGTAATAATGAACAACATATGAGATATAAAAGTTTAAAGTATAAAGTATAAAATTTTAAAGTTTGATATGCATTTTTTTTTTAAATTTTGTAATACAACCCATTACGAGTCCAATAAAATATCGCACAAAGAATGTGATTTGGATCCCGCACTATTGCATCACTTCGATAATGTTACAAAAAGGTCACATTCACCTGCAAGCTTCACCTCTCTCCCAAGACACCGGCTCACTGGTCTTAAGAAAAGACTAAAAACGTGCAACAACTATGTGGTTGTACTTTTATTTAGTATCAAGAAGGTTTGTTTTTTAAGTAGTCATTATAATATTTAACTACAGAAATAAAGTCAAGAATCGAGGATAAACGATCTCTCCAGAGACACAATTCAACCAAAACAACATGGTAGGTAGCATTTGTTGTCGTTTAAATTTAAATATATGCATCGGCGTACACAGCATTTGTAATCAGAGTGGGCAATAGGAAAAGCAGCGAATTAACTGATATTCAGAAAAAAAACATGGACTTCACTCTTCGTGGAAGTTTTCGCCAAGAATGGCTAAGCTCCTGGGTGTAGCTGATGTTAATTGTGATTTCATATGCCACATCAAATATCCAAATAACCGCTTTATTTATGCATATTACAAGCCAATTACCGACAATATTTCGTAAAAACAAGATATTGTTTTGTTAGTGAAGATGTTATAATTAATAGAAGTACCAACAGATGGTACTGAGTGCCACATTTGCCGGCAAAGCTGAAAAGATCTGCTTTCCAGACACTAACACAAACGAGTTGTCCCTCTTAAAGGGCATTGCGCACACTATCTATTCAATCTTAATGTAATAAAACGATTATGGTACTGTGCCCGTCTAAATAGAAGAACCTGTGTTGCAAAAACCTCCCCTTTAAACTAAACGCGTTCCCTTTAGTTTACATTTACGTGTCCACTGAGCAATGTCCCGCGACCCTTGAGGCCTGAGCCCGGTGACGAGCCCTTAGGCGGAGGCTGTAGCTACCTTGCTGTACCTCATCCTCTAGTCCTCAGTACCCAGTCCTCGGAAGACGTGCGCCCTCTCGGCGCCACGGAAAACCCTCGACTTTCAAACCCGTTTTTCACTCCTCGCGAGTAAGCTCGTTGAGGCTCTGGGTAAATTTGCATTTTGCAAGTGCGGTGCTTTGGTTTTTGCAGTGCTCAAGAGCGCGACCCGCTGTAGCCGAGGACTTATCTAGGGTATCTCTGAGCTCTGAGCTGAACTAGAGAGATAAATAACCCCGAATCGCATGTGTTCCTGGCAGTATTTAATTTAAAGTTATGTGAATAAATTTAGTAAATGTGTACAATCTCCATAAATGTGCGCGTTCATAAATCAAATAAAATAAATTTATATATTTGTCGAAGGCTACAAATTGAGCTTTGCTAACTCTATTTTTTTTTTTTGGAATAACTCATTTAATCTTATGAACCTCATTGTAATATTTAATCACTGAAGAAGATAATATTAAAACATCCCAAGTGAAAAACATCAAATTGTTGGGATGTGTTAATATTATCTTCTTCAATGATTAAATATTACAATGAGGTTTATAAACTCCGATAAGTTATAAAAAAAAAAGAATATTTCTTTCTAGACTTGTAAAAAAAAATCAATAGATGTCTCATATAAATAAAAATCGGATAGGTATATCCGAGACTCTATTCCGATTGCAATTGTGTTGATTTTAAAATGGAGGATATAGTCTTGAAGTATGATATCGTTGAAGATGGCATAAATTGAACTGGTCTCATCAGCTTAGTCGGTAAAGCGGTTGTCCCGGATATACAGAGGTCCTGGATTCGAGCCCCAGATCCGACTGATACCTTTTTATTTTTCTGTTTTTTTTTTTTCGGATTCGTGTTTCAGTTGGGATGTGTTAATATTATCTTCTTCAATGATTAAAATAATAACTTTAAATTATGATATTGGTTTTATTGTTGTCACATTTTTAACGATAATAAAATTCACCAACAAAAACATGTTTCAGATACTTGAATATACCTAGGTACGTATATATTGCTATACAGATTCACTTCGAATATATCAGGAATATTATCAGTTGGACTTATCTTGTCAGGGTTTCCACTAGAGATCAACTTGACGAACGTAAATACCTCTCAACCCGTGCATATAAAGCAACCGAAATCCCGACCCTCAGTCACGTAGAATCAAAATCAACCTCCTATAGAGGATACAATTTTTTGTACAATATGTTTGATATAAATTCTTTGTAGGCGGTATTGAGAAATAATCTGTAAAAAATAAGAAAAATGTCTGAAAAAAAAACAGTAAGCCGGTATTTTTTTTTTAAATAATTGGGTAGATTTTTCGTTAAGTGATTTTTTAGATAAATAGATACAAAACCTGAAGCAGAAAAAAATCGACTTCCCAATAGGGACAAATTCGGGAAGCTTTTAAATTGGGATTCCCTTATTATTACAGTACTGTAGAAGTGTCAAAGCCACTAGGAAATATACAATGAAAATGGGTCCATTGAAAAAGCTTGTTAGGATTTACCTTTTATTTGTTTACGTGAATTTATGGGTGAGAAAATACGGAATATTAGCTCGAATAGTACCGAGATTATATTATACAGGGTGACCGGTACTTGTAATTAAAATATGGAAAGGTTTAATAAAGGAGACATGGTGTCAATTCTCAATAAGAGACTCCAGTGAAAAATATTATGGCTTTAAAAAAATATATTCGTATAGACGTCGATTCTGAATAAGTAACTTTTATTATATACAATTATACCTAGATTTAAAAAAAAAGTGAATTAAAAACTCTTGGTACCACTTTCTGACGTCACGTGCGCAGTTTTAGAGGACTAGATAAGAGGTGTACCCACTATTTATCCTGCTTATGGCTTACAGTTCCGCTGTTTAGAGTGTTCATTTCGCTCGTAAAATCATTATGTTTGTTTATTGCGACTACTTGAGAGTTTTTTGCCAGAATATTCAAAACGTTCATAGCAATTTTAACGAATTTGTCAACGTAATAATTTATACCCCTTCCACATTACAACAATGTCATCGGCGGCAGTTTCTTTGTTGATTATTTCTTCGGTGACTCTGGAAGGAGAGGATTTCTAACGATACATCAAACCTATTATTTCTTGTAATGTATAATATATTTATTTTTATTTCTAGCCATTAAAGGTACCTCAATGTTTCAAACCTATTCATATTGGCATATTTCTCTTTAAAAACTGCTGTACATTTTGTCTTTGTCAAGTCCGTCACAGGCGCATGCGCAGAAGAGAGTCAGAGAGGCAACTTTTCATGAAATACAAAATATTATCTAATGTGTTATTAACGCAAGCGATTCTAATTGTCGCTTTCATATATAATTTGAAGCATTAAGGGTTAACATCGCATCCAAGAAATTTTAGCCAGAAAGGTATTAAGCCCTCGAGCTTTGTGAACGTCTGGAATAGTTCTGTATCACACCTGTTCTTTTGTGATATTACCTAATATTAATATATCTATATGTCTGTCTGTCGGTATTATGTTATTCGAGGTGGGTGTTCATAAGGCTTTTTTCATATAATTTTTGTATTGATAGATTAATTCTTCTGCCATTTACTTTGGCGTTATAAATTCTCCTGACACTCCTTTTTTTATCCAAATTACAATATAAATATATAACCATCTGAACGCAATATGTACACTCCGCTTCTCTACACAAGCATTTCTTAAAAGAGAAGTATAATATTTTAATGAATTAAATTATATTCAATTTCAATAATGAAAAAAAATAGAACATTGGGAAAAACAAACATTTGTACAGCGTCCTTTAGGTGATTTTCGCCAAAATGGCACTATAAAAATCAACAAAATATTATTATTATTAATATTATTAATCATGTACCAAATCAGTACTTAATAGATATGAATACCATAATATCGTTTAATATCTCGGAACGCTCAGAATGCTAATATCACCGGACCCGGTATCGATATACCATATATGCGGCGGTATCATAATACGTATTTCTGTTACCAACATCATGACCTAGTCTTTCAGTTTAGACCTGAAAAAAGTTGGATCAAATGTGAGCTATGGGCGCTTAAGTGGTATTTTTCATGGCAATGACTTTCTTGGAACGAAGATGAACACATTTTTATTAGAAAAGTTTAGCTTAGAGAAGATATGATTTTTACAGTTGCTATTTTATCCTCCTTTTCTTTTGATATATATATATATGTAGAATAATTTTCTCGGTTTACCCGCGTAATGTAGTCCTTAGAAGGACTTTTTAACTCCTGGCGTTTCGGACAAATCACATTGTCCATCTTCAGAGGCCTTATGTCTTGAGTTTTGTTTTGAACTGATCGCTTGAGCGTGTCCGTTCAATCCAAAATTCAAAACCTAAGTGGTTGCAAATCATTTTAATAGTCTAGGACGCAGAACGCGTGTAGATAAAGGGGTGGGGGTAAGGGTGGGGCATTTAATTGGCTGTTTACGCATAGTAACCGGGTTATTTTTATTTAAGGAAGTTGAGGGTAATTCTAATAATTTTGGAAGTGATGTTATCGGGGAATTTTGATCGATTATGACTTTCCAAGTGTCGGGAATTCTAATTGAGTCATTTCTAGTATTCATATTGTTTTTATGTTTATAATAATGTGATTTGTCCGAAACGTCAGGAGTTAAAAAGTCCTTCTAAGGACTACATTACGCGGTTAACCGAGAAAATTATTCTACATCTTACACCCGTGAAAATCTCAACCATAACATATATATATATATTGAATAAATAATTTTCCTTACTTTGTTAATTAATGTTATATTAGGATCATTAGTTCGTATATTAATTTCCAATTGTTCAAGTAAATTTAATATGAGACCCCTTATTTCTATATGTAAGGGTTTAGGCTCCTTGTTGTCAAGCGGGACGTGATTATTCACTAGAAGTGCTTTTATTATTATAACATCGTAATAATAACATTATTAAATTTGATTCACATTAAATAAAAATAAAAATAAATGTAGTTCTATGAATTAAGCACAAAAACAATTAATACACTTAAAATAAGTAGAACTCTAGATAGGTACTTAATGAAGACCACGTCCCCGACATCACTTCTTCCGCAGCGATATGGGAAAATAAGATTTTAAAAAAATATTTTAGAAGCATATTTTTAGAAAATTTTCATCAAAACCGTATTAAAACAATTCGCTGATTAACGGTACCTAAAAATGTCGACATTACGGCAAAGTCATTTGAGAATATAATCATTTTTCCGAAAGGCGTTATTATATGCAGAATATTGGTTCAATATTTCCTTGAATTATTCGGTTGTTTAATCGATATTGAAAGATAATTTCACTTTATACTTTTCTGTAATAGATATGATTTGACAGTCTCACTCTAAACAGTAACTTATTTACAGGTATTAATTGTGATCGTACCTGATTGGTGGAACTGTATTTAATTTACTTGCCCAATTAAAAATTAATAAACGAACGAATGATCCTAATATAACGCAAATTAATATGATAATAAAAATTATTTTTCCCCACTTTTGAGTATATTCACGAAATAATAAGGAACGACATAATAAGGAGCTCCAATGAAAAATATAACGACTTTAAAAATATATATTCATATAAATCAGAAAACGACGTAGAATTTATAAATAGTTATTTAAAAGTGAATAAAAAATCAGCTCATCAAAATACTATGTTATGTTGGTACCATTGCATTTGAAACATTTGACGTCACGTTTTTGATGTTGTTTTGTATTTAAAATATGTATTCTTTTAGTGTTGGCAAAATTTTAATTTAATTTGGGTTACTTTAAGCTCTATAATTGTTGTTCAATATAAACAACTATTATTCATGAAAGAAATTAGAGTATTCATGGTCAAACCAATTATCAATGCGGATATTATGATAATGTTAATGGTCAATACTATTATTATTCTTTTAGTTAAAGTTTCTAAAAAGGTACATAATTTTATTACTTGTGTTTAGTGATGGTTTACCATGAATATAATATACGATTATGTACGGTAGAGCTTATCCCTGTTTTGACGTTTGACATTCTAACCTCAAAACTAATCAAAACCGACCGGCTATAGATTTGGAACGTTTTGGCGGCCTTTGAAAAATTGAAACTTTGTCAATTATTTTAACATTGAAAACTAACTATAGAAAAAATAAAACGAAATAGTAATACTGATACTTAAGTTTGAGCGTCAATATTGATAAAAAAAAAATTGGACTGATGTTCCTTATTCCTTAAAATAATTCAGAGAGTACCAAACACATTTAAATTCATTAACTTAAATAGCATTCACGTCATTATTAAACAATTTAGAAAACACTTTCATCACTTTATGTGGGGAAAACAGCTTTCAACTGTAAGTTCCTCACAGAATGGGAATTTTTAATTATCACAATTAGTTTCAAAATAAATCAGTTTTGCAGGTATAAACCATTTTAAACAAATTTCAAATTAAAATTGAGTGGGATTAAATAAAATCATATCAGTCGCCTTAATATAATCTAACTACAGTATGGAAATGGCTTTGGACGACGAAGCAGCTGTAACAGTGATAAAATAAAATACTAAAATACTTGCAGAACTTAAGAATAACATTAAAATTGATATACTTCAAATTTTATTTATTGTATTCAGAATGTTTTCACTTGTTAAAAAAAATTAAAACAATCCGAGTTTCTATACCCACATATAAATAATATACAAAAAATCGTATGTAAGTGGCTTCTCCACAGTTTTTTATAATGCTTTCGGAAGGCGAAACAGCTGTCGCGCGTAACAATAGATATTAAAACAAATTATAACTTTTTAAAAAATCAAGTTTTATTTACAAAAAATATTTACCGCTATTTGTTTTCATGTTCTACGGAGGTGGAATGACCTGACCTTTGTTCATGTGTAAAGCGACAATGCAATAGAGAACTTTTTTTTTCTTTTCTTTGCGACATAAACACATGTAACCCCATTTGAATTACTACACATCAGTGGACATGAACATGGATCGTAGCCATGGAATGCTTCCAATTTTAAAATAATGTCTTCTTGAACGTTAGTACGTCCAATACTTGTGTCTAGACAATATATAGCCATAGTAGCCTTTAGTCGTTGAACGTTTTCTCGCGTAATGCAATCGTAATTTATTTCGATTAAATTAATCATATCGCACTAATTACAACTTTCTCATTATATAATATGAAAATATTGTACGTTTATTATTGGATCTCATTACATAAAGCCTGATTCATACACACTGCAAAGTAATTATTAAATAATTAGTCATTACCCTTTGTATATGAATTAGGAATATTGATTTAATCATTATTTTCTGAGATAGGTCACTTTTCAATAACGATGTTTCAGCATTTAGTTACAAGAATATACGGGGTGTACAATAAGTGGTGGATAGCCTTTCAACTGAGGATGGGGACTCTAAGACCGTTTTTTGAAAGTCACACGGTTTTCGAGTTAATTTATTAATTGTTTTTGTGTTTAATTCGTAGAACTCCATTTAATTTTTTTTTAAATTAATGTAAATCAAATTTAATAAAGTTATTATTAAGTTCTGCAAGTATTTTTAGTTGTTATTATTGTGACAGCTGTTTCAGCGTTTAAGGCCATTTTCAAACTGTGGTTAAACCACATTGCGACGACTTATTTATATGATTTAATTTACTCTCACTCCTTTAAAATTTGGATGGGTAATGATTGATTATCGGTAAAACCTATTTTGTTAGAAAGCAATTAAAATTCTGAATTCTGTGAGGTTTTCACATTTATAATGTGTTTTTACTCGTATTTAACTGAAAATGTTTTCTTAATTGATTTATTTAAATGTGTTGTATTGTTTTGATAATGTGAACATACTGAGAAGCGGTGAGTATATAATTTTCCTTACTTTATTAATTAATGTTACATATTACAATTAAGAAAACATTGTCAGAGTTAATTGTACATTTTTTTTATTTAAAATTAATTTTTCTCCCGTTTTTTTTTTTAAATTGTGTTATGATCAATTTTTTCTCGTGGTATAAATTTTTTATGAATTTCTGGGTAGCTAATTTTCTATAAAATTTCCCGTTTAATAGAGATTCTAAAATGGTAACAGACAGGCAATTTATTTTTTTAGGAACACAGATTATTGCAATTATTTTGGATGAGGAGGTATTGTAATGAAATCATTTTTTATTCAAAATCAGTTAAAAGGGGGAATAGGGAAGTCAACCATTTATGAAATATTAAAAATATACCAATGTGCTAGATTCTTTCAGTATCGCCCTAGTGAAAAACCATTATTCAAAACCGAAAAGTTACTTTAAATATCTGGCTTTTCAGATATTTTTACCAATTATGGCTAAAGCTATTTCAATCAACGTTCCAATTCTGAATTGTAGCTTACTTTTCTAACAAACCTGCAAAAGTGATTAATTAAATATATTTTTGTCAATATTTAAACAATAATATGACGACCACCCTTAAAAGCAGGTGAGTCTGGGAAATAATATAAAATCGTAACGATTAATCGGAACGTTCATCCCTTACACCGCTCCCCTATCTCGAGGGTGAATGTGTCTCGGTCCCTGTGGAAATGGATGCTATTTCGTTTATGATTGTGCCTGGGATGACGTCACAGGGGGTTGTGGTACTATTACTACCCCAACTGCCTTCTCCCCTTCCGGCCAACCCTCTTCACCCTTTTAGAATGTAGGCTTTACTTTCGCTTCGTTGTGATTTCGTTATGGAATGACCTTGGTTTATGGAGCTTCGCGGTGGAGTACTGCTCATTTATAATGTTTTGATTAAAATTAAAGATTATTTTTATTTATTGTTGTATTACATAACATTATTTAACTTAACTCCTTCTGAGAAGCTACTTGTAGTAACTTATTCCCATTATACTTAAAGAATATTACACAAAAACATAAGTAAATAGAAGAATGAGATATAAAATAGGTAGTTAGGAATGTACCTAGACATACCTATGTTATGTACACATAAAATGGATAATATATATTTATAAAAATGGAAATGTAAAGATAACATAATACACCCTAGTTCTCCATCATATTTTTATGCTGGAATCTGAACTCTGGCGAGATTAAATGATCTAAACCCTCTCTCTAAATCCATCCACCCGGGTTCTTATGAGGGCTGCAACGCCAGGAACTCGCCCCTCCGTGAGCATGTTGGAAGTACTGCAGGGTCTGGAAATACCGAACGTCGCGGGGTAGGCGTCGTTGTACTGTAAGTCGAAGTCTTTCCATGCTACCCTTCTTGAAGTTCGTCCAGATATCGGACGTATAGCGTCCTTTTCACGTTACTTTTTGCTGGGCATGTTTGACTTTACACTGACGGCCGTTCTTCCCAATCTTACTGAGCAACTGTTGATCCGAAATTTTGTCTCAACACTATCCAAATTCACAAATTCCTAAATTCCCCTACGAAATTATCAATCAAATTTACAATCAATTTAGGATAATGATTTTTATGAATTAAGTTCCCCTCAGCAGAAAACTACTTATAAAAAGTATCAAGAGGGTAAACAAATGTTATTATTATTTTACAATCTATTTAACACCATTCAAATATTGAATAACAAAGATATATTTTCTTTTTCGAATGTCAAAACATGTTTATTTGAATGCTTTAAATAAAAATTAAGAGAACCCAACTAATTTTACTAATTATAATCTACGTGCATCGCGGCATTATCAAAAGTCAGCTAACACTTTATTATCAACATATTTTTAACACATACATTTCTGATGTATAAAATGTTGGTTTATGTATTAGTTTTTAAATTTAATTATTTGTATTCATAATAAATACAATATTAACTCATCTATGTTAATTTTGCATTAAAAGTTTTTTACGTTTATGTTACTTTATTGTCTTAAAAGTAGGCGGCTATTATTTTATCGTGTATGCAAGTGTGCGGACACTATTTTACAGTGGGCCGGCACCTCCATAGACAATTTAGGATAAAAAATGCTTGGAAGTAAGCAAACAGAGTGAATACTTAACAAAACACTTGACTAATCGGTGACCCATTCGAAAAGTTGGGAAGAACGGCAGTGAGTGCTCGTCTTTGCCTGTCGGTATCATCGTCACCCAACTTACTAGTAATAACGTGTCCCACATATTTGACTTCTTCTCCACCTTCAGAAACTCGCCACGATGGTGATTCAGTTATACATTGAGTTCGTCGTTTTTCTAGCTTCTCATTCTTTACGGCACAAGAGTCCCAACTATCCGGTATCAGTGGGACTACGGCATCCCCTATTGGGATATGTTTTGAGACCGAAGGGAGTGGAGAGGTGAAGGAGATGATGAAGAGAAATGTTGAGAAGTACGTAACTGTTCAGATCTGTAGACTAAACAAGGCTAAAGCCATTTCAAGCCATGTTTTGATTCTGAACGGTGGCCTTTCACCAGGGCGATGCTGACAGGATGAATTATTATTTAAAAAAAATTAATATCATTACTTAACCTAACCTAACCAAACTACATCCTGTCTTATATAACGTATATAAATAATAAGCTACATGATTATTATCCATATAATAAGTATTAGTTATATTAGAATGAGAAAAAACCAAAAAAAGTTAATGAAACACGATTTTTCTCTCCCCTTGAATAATAATAACAAAAACAGTATAAATGACGAAACATCATATTTGCGAACCGAAACGATAGAAAAATTATCTTTATTTTTATTTTATTATCAATTATTACGTTCTTTCTTACGTTATTACGTCATCTTCCGTATCTTTTTCGGTCCCCTACAGCCTACAGTCTCTCCCCTCGTGTTTTTGTGCGACTTGACCTGGATGACCTACATACTATGTCATTATTCATTATTTATCTCGGCTTTCCCACACAAGAAAGGGGAAGAAAAACAAATTACTCCCATCAAAATTTCGTTTTCTTTTGTATCTATAATTAATCTATGTTTTTTTTAAAGATTAAAACGCTTTTTTAGTTAAGGATCAAATCTTTTTAAATGAAGAGAAATTAAATCAATCGACCTCTTTACGGAAAAGTAATAATGTTCATCAAATAATTTAGGAGACGTATTCACAACTAGAATTTTACTACATGTACCTAAACAATGTAAGTGGTAACAAAATTCATATAAGCATAATAAATACGATTTAGAATGGGACGCTTAGACAGCTTGGGCATGTAGAACGGATGCACAAATAAAGTACTGTAAGGAGAATATATACCGTGGAAGTGAATGGTAAAAGAAGTCGGGAATGCCCTAGAAAGATAGCATGATCAAGTGAATCATGTACTTGAATGGGGACATGTCAAGAGACAGAATTACAGAAGAGTATGTATGAGTGTGAATGAAGCAATTAGGGTGAGCCTAGTGTTGTGTGGCAGTCTATCCTCTCTGCCTGCCGTTGTGGAGAAACGGCGTTATGGTCAGTTGGTTTACCTAAATGTTGTATTGTGGTATGAAATAGAAATGCACTTGTAAATAAAATGCACATTTATTGACCATTCTCGTTGACCATCGTTTTACAAATGAGTGACAGGCAGAGACAATCAGAGACAATCTCATAGAAGTAGTCATAGAGTTATTATAATACATAATACCAACCTAACCTAACCGTCTATAATACGTAATTCCAACATTCCTCTTTTCCTAACAAACAAAATAAAGAAAAAAATAAATAAAAAACATTCTGCATTATTACAAATACATTATTCATGGTAGTAATAAACCGTACAATTATTGAAATACAGTGAAAAATAATTTATTATATTCCGATGGATAATATCTATCGGGTTTATACACAATTCTGCCCGAAGGGGTTTGAATGATTGTCTCATTGCTTGTCATCTCATCAGAAGTAGTAGGACCTGGATGTAACGGGATGGAATGGAAATCATTGTGAAAACGTACACCTTCCTTCGATGAACTTTCACCATAATGCGTCCATGATGATTCCTGAGTTTCCTATTCCTGCGGTACCTTGAACCATCAGGAGTTTCGATAACGTATAACCTTGGGCATCCATTAACAACTTCTACTACAGTAGCTGACGACCATCTAAAACTTTCTTTCAACTAAAGTTCCGAACCTTCTTTAAAAAAAAATTTTTTTTCATTTTATTCTGACGATCTGTAAATTTATGTCCATAATCTGTTGTTTTGAGTGTTTATTATTTATTTTTAAATGAAATGCACATTTATTGACCATTCTCATTGACCATCGTTTTACAAGTGAGTGACGGGAGTAAAAAAATACGATAACAATGCGTTAAAACTCGTATTAAAAACATCTAAAATAGTTTTTTTGTTCATTTACTCATGCGAAGGCCAGTGTCCCTGATTTAGAAGGTTTATTGGCCTGTACTATTAGTACTCAAATCTACATTCCTGGAAAGTAACATTTTATTGGCACAGATAAATTTCATTGGATTCGACGCCAGAGCTTTAAAGCATACGTCGCAATTGAGAGTATTTATTTTAGATGCCCCGGAAAATCGAAAGCTTCCGACGAAAACATGTTTATCTAATACCTACCCAGAAAGACGAATGTTTTCGTTGAAACAATACCATAATTTCCCCCAATAAAATTACTGCTTCCTCTTTGAAAACGCATATTTCCATTACTTCCACTGGGTTCAAATAAGCTCTGTTATAAAGGTTATTACTAAGAACCTGTTTGGAATAATTACATTTATTTGTTGACGTCACAATCACAAAGCCAAAATAAAAACACCCACCTCCTTTTAACATACTTTACTAACCCACTGGAAATTGTTCAATTCACTTACTTAGTGTGTATAACATTTTAATATAAACTGTATTATCTGTTTATCCGTAGCGTGTCATAAAGGCTCAAGTGTGCAATGTTAAGAAAAGCACATATAATAGAGAAATATTATACAGTTTCTTTTTTTAAATGTCACATTTTTTAACCTAAGAATTACAATCTGTTCAGAGTGCATATTTCATAAAGTTGTTCATTTCAGCTTATGGCTTCCGTTTGTAAATAATACATTGGTATCACTTAAAGATTAAAATACAAATATTAAACTCAAATTAGGATTAACTCAATGAAGCTTATGAACCTCATTGTAATATTTAACTAACTGGGACACGAACCCAGAATCTCTAGTCTTACCGGGACTGGCGTCTCTACCGTTCGTCGCAGTCGCGACCGTTACCTCTTTTATTTTCTGTGTCTTCGTCTGTTTCATATTTTCATTGAGAGTTGCTAATATTTATCATCAATGGTTAAATAAGTAAATCAAAAATTACATAATTTCTTCAAACGATTGGTATTCACTTTGTGGCGTCATTATTAATTAATTAATTAAAAAATATACTTTGTTTACACCGCTTTATAAATATACATAAAAATCTACATGTTTCGACAGCAATGGTGTCATAATCATATTAGCATGCATATATTCCTGATGATGACAGCATTGCTGTCGAAACATGTAGATGTTTATGTATATTTATAAAGTGGTGTAAACAAAGTTTAATTTTTAATTAATTAAAATATTATATAGTCGATTAGGTTAAGTTAGAAATATACTCATAAACTTGGTTAGGTTGGGATGATTTCGGTTAGCATAATGTGTATATTATTTTATCCAGCCTCGGAAGACAGGCTTTAATTACAAATATCATACAGAAACAGCTTTCTTTCTTTTTTTTCTTTTTTTATTAAAAACCATTACAAATAAATATCAACGTGTCTCTGATCAAATTGAACTTCCTCGAATATACTGAATAATTCAAGATCTTGGAAACATGGTCAATTCCTGAAAGCTACTCAAATCAGCAAATATCCGGTATTTGCTGAACCTTTGACCGAATCAACTCCTTTGTTCTTGGTCGGAAACTTAGATTGCGTTTACTATTCTGAAACTATTTATAGTTGTAAACACCAATTGTCGAAGTTCACACGTGGCGCTAGCTTGTTTATTTGCCAATTATCCGAAACTACAAGCAGTGTGTGGGTATTACTCATTTAGCGATTAGCACGTCAGCACTTGCTGAAACACCTTAAGTGGAACACACAAACAGACATCTGCATTTGATGAATACATTATACCTTGTAAGCATGTGCTGGAGAAAACCAACAATGAAGCGAAGGGTACTTTTTAAAACAGAATGACGACTAATGGAGAATATTCTTTCTTTTCTAATTTTGAAACTGTCCATTCATGGTGGAATACCATATTAAAATGAACTTGTTTTATGATTAAAAAACGTTTGTAACTCTTTTCCACTTATTTATTTTCGTCCGGACCGGTTTCACCCTATCATGGGCATCCTCAGACTGTAATACACAATGTAATTCGTCTTCCAGAGGGTAATAAACCAACCCGAAAGTAGTCTTTAGAAATATAGTAAACAGTACCGTCAGCAATAAAATAAATTTCAAGTAATAAAAACAATATTAGAAAGCAGGGAACCCCCTCCCGACATCTATGCTATATATACCATAGATTTAGTGTGAAACCGGTCCTGTAGAAAATAAAGAAGTGGAAAAAAGTTACAAAGGTTTTTTTAATTTTAAAAAAATTCAGGATAATATTCTTATATGAACTCCAAAGAAGGTGGCCTGAAGTTCGTTTTCCCTCTCATCTCATTTGTTCTACTCGGCGAGCCATTAATTCGACAAGGCATCTTTAGGCTCTTGGGTCTTGGTCCATTGCAGTCCCAGTTTCTCTTTGAAAATTATCTGCATTCATTTAACCCAGCTTTGCGGAAGCCAAATGGAAGCATTTTCTTTTAGAATTTTGTTCAGTTAATTAATATTATGACTATTGGAGCTCCCACCACTTCTCATGAATCTAATTTCGGCAGCCTGGACCCTGAATTATATTTCTTTATTAGTCCAAATATATCTACTAAAACTTTTCCATTTAGAAAATATTACTCTCTTTGTGTTATGAATTATTTGTTTTACTTCTGAAATAACTTTATGTAAAAGAATTTATATATATATATATATATTTATATATAAAAATCAATGTAAGTTTGTTTGTTTGTCCTCGATTTTATCGAAAATCACTGGACCGGTTTCGCTTAAAATAGCACAGTTTGTTTTTATTAATGCCGGGAAGGTTTATAAAATTATTTTAATGAAATCCAATATGTAAAACTGTTGCTCTAACGTTTTAAAATTAGAATGAAAAACATTGAACCCGCCATGTTTTATTTAGGTTAGCCCATAGGTATAATACTCTGGTTAGCCACAGATTGCATATTCAAAAGAAGAAGGATTTTTAGGTAGAATATTTAAAAAATGGAAAACACGAGTAGGTACTTAAGAACTTTATGATTTAGATATATTTTTAAAAAATAAACGTTTGGAATGAAATAAAATATTCAAATGAATGTTTCTTTATTTGGAGATAGTTACTTTCGCTGTCAAATCAATTATGGCACCCTAATGACAAGTGAAAAATCCCGAGCAAGGCCGGGTAGTTGTTTTATAAAAATAAATAATATCATTTAGAATAACATAAAATCATACTGTCAATTATAAAACATGTTTAACGTAATACCTAAAAAAAATTGTTTACCCATGTAGTCGGAGCAATGTTATGTCTGATTGTGTTGAGCAAGTTAATTTCCATATTTTTAATTAAATTCTGCGGTGTTCAATATGAAACTTTGTAGAATATATCTTTCCCGGTGAGATTATGTTATAGTTAAAATAATATGCCATCTGTTATGGACATTGTAACCTGTTTACATATAAGAACTGCTTCGAGGAGCATTTTTTTGACAAAACACTGATTGGGAGATTGTCTTATAATTTATTGTTATGCTGTGCTTGCTTTTCAAGTTTTAAAGTTAGTCTTTAATATCTTATATTAAATCCGTGATTATTTTTCGTATTTCAACATAATGTACATTTATATATTTTCAAAAACCAAAAATAAACGTAGTTAAAATCACATAACCTAAAACAAATGATAATATGATATCGAATGCCTCCTGGAATAGTAAAGTCATTTTTGAAAAACGCAATCGCAAAGCGTCGCGTTATGGGTTTTCCCGGAGCCTGTGGGACTCTAGGTAAAGAAACAGCTGGCGCCAGTTGGCAACATGGTCTATTGAATGTCATTGTGATAATACGGGATATGAACTAGGATGAACTGTATACCTGCTGGACACTGTCGAACCTCGTCTATGTACGTTGTTATTTTGCGCAAGATCCATGTCCGCATCGTAGTCTACTTACACTCGACTGTTGACGAGATTCGAAGCGTAACGTAGCATTTGACTTTGATGATGGCGGTTAACTATTGTGTTGACAGAAATCAACATTTGATGAACCTTACAACAGAAATCATAAGATTTATTGAAAATATATATTAATGGATTGCCTCCCCAAGTACGAGAAAATTGACAAAAAGTTGTTAAAATGTTAACATTGTAATTAAACTTAAAAGATTCTTCCCCTTCTGTTTAGAGAGTCAAACACATTTAGCACATATCGCATAACAGTTAGGGATCACTCCTTATCACTTTATTTTTAAATACATACCACTTATACACCTTTAACATTATTTGTTAGAAAGTTACCACTTTTAAAACCCAAAACTTTTTAGAATACTTTCACTTACTTTAACCTTCGAGTGATGTGGAGACTTTCGATTAAAAAAGCGTGTTTTCTAAGTTCACATATTTTAAATGAGAATCCAGGGGTATTTTCAGTAACCCTCTAATTCTTACCATCTAACAAAAAAGTGAAATTTTGTTTTGTTGCAGCCTGTAACCGCACCTACTACGGAGACCTGGGGAGGACTTACGACCTGGAGCTGCACCGGCCCAAGGAGGACCGCCTGCCCTTCATCTGCCACATCACTCTCACGGCTGGAGGGGGGGCACATGGAGACCTTATTCAGGTTAACTTCATTAATCGATTAATTTAAAATTACATATTTTACTCATAAAATAATGAATCGATTTCGCAACATGTATGTACTACCAATGGAATGTTGTTATAATATTGCAATTTTAGTATCTGTTCACACCAGAATCCTACATATCAATCTTTATTTTAGTTTTCAGACAGGTATTACCACTTTTAAATCAAAACTTCTGACGGCGATCAAACTGAAATAATGGAGGGAATCTAAAAAGCGATATATTTCTCGTAAAACGACCCTCATCTGTCGAAGTTTGGGAAACAAATCTTCGAAAAGGGAAGGAAAAAGAAGAAAAAAAAAACTAGCAAGTGAGAAATTTATTTTCACGTCGATTCCCCGAAGTCAACTTTCAATTCATTCAAACTAATTTGGCGATAAAAGGAGGGGTATTCTGTAAAATAAAATTACTCTTAAAGATATTCTTTTTTTCTATTCTCATCCTTGATTTTGATGGTTCTCTCTTACCAAAGAGTAAGTGTTCATTTACAACTGATTTATTGGTGCCTACGTCAAGTAAAAATTGATCAAGTTATTATCTTTATAACTCGGTCGAAAAAATGTTAATTGCATTCTGGTTGAGAAAAATGGTTGTGAAAAACGGGGATAGATTTTTTAGGATTTTGGTTTACAGGAAACGTATTGATTGGTATTAGTGTAGTTTGAATGTGAATTTCACTGTGAGATCTCATCAAAGGAGGGCACTCAAAAACACACACTCTGAAGTCTGCTAACGCGAGAAATACTATGATCAATACGGTTAATTCTACGCAGGTATTCAGGAAAATATACAAGGTTTCCAATGCTATAAGTTCTTAGACTGTAAGCTTTTAAGTTTTATATTAAATACGTGCTGGAATTTTAGGTAAAACGCTCGAAAATGCCTTCATCCATTTTCTAACTGCACAAGTTTTCAAACATTTTGATACGTATTTCATAGAATTTAAAAGATTACAGTTTGCGGATTTTCATCGTTGGAACCCTTAGACATTTTCCTTACTGCTCCCATAGAATTTAGAGATAAATTATTTGTTATATTACTTGCATTCGCAACCTGCAAAGTGACGATTTGCGCCTTATTTGGGTGCTCGTCTTTAAATACAAGTCATACAAAATAATTTCGTTATTCAGTTTCCGTCTTAACATACACCAACTCCTCGGGGCATTTATACATGAACTTTGGAAAGAACCGTTATAATAGTAATTTAACAACGTAAAACATGTAACTTATCATTTTGCTCATAGCGACGGGTTGGTTTTCAAAGTAATAAGGATTGTGTCTTTAGTAAATATCTCATTCGCGAATATTACATAAGAAAAAAGGTAGCTCCATTATTTTACTCAATTTTACAAAGAAAACGTAAAACAATACAATTACGTGAAAACAAAGAACTTGTTTTATCAAGCATTCTTCATCTCACTTCACTTCACATTTTTCGGTAATTTCTTTTGATGTTTTTATTCTCATTTACAAGCTAATGTAGGAATATAAAAACAAAGAAATAGGGGTGAAATCGCCATTCCTGATTTCCCCAAGGACTACGGTACGAGAAATTATCTACTTCGTGTATCCTTCGCTTACCAGAAATTCCACAAATTACATTTTAAATTAGATTTCTCCGCATTAATGGGGCCTTCAGAAGAATACTAAGCCGATTAAAGACCTCCCTATGATCCGCTTTATTCAGGACTAAAGACTAATTAGTTGAGTCTGCTCGCATTATCGTCTCGACAGTGAATTATTCTGAGCCTAAATGTTTCGAATTTACTACCTACAAAATCAAAAATTAAGGCTTTACTCAATTTGAGAAATGTCTCTTGAATTGCCTTCTGATCCTATTTCCTTCTCGGTTTAGCTGGGAGAACGATATAATTTTACAAATCCCAGTGGCGTGCAGTAGTGATTCTGTGATATGTATTTTATATTAATTATCTTTAAGTGTAACAACCAAACGTAATCTAAACCGAAAAAATCCAACATACAAATTATATGGTATTAGGCTATGACGCTATAATCCAATTTGATATATTCTGATATTTAAGAGAGCCAACAAATGCAAATATTATTTCGTTTTACTCGATAAAATGATTTCAGATTATGTATTTCTCCATGTTCCTGGTAACAAATAGAGGAAGGTGTAGGAATATGTCTCAGCATTTTATTTAAAACGTACTCTTGTCATATTGGGTGTTATTTCCAGTTATGCTGGAAATGATGCTCATTGCATGAAGCAGTGGCGTAAGAATTATAATTATGTTCCTCAAAAAGATATAATTTTTTTTAATTCTGAAAATCCTATACAATCTGAAATACGTATGTTCTGACGTTCCTAAATGGTATAATTTGTTTTTGTGGATATTTTTTGTACTCGTATTCAATATGATTCATGCACATAAAAATCCGTTATTATAGACTGCACGCCATTGATATACTTACTGTAATTCTATGAAAATTTATAACTTAATTAATATCTAATAAATCAATAAGATTTACTTTGTTTATTCTCAGCTTTGCTGATGAAATACATCGATATTTGTATATTAAAAATAGTGGTTTTTAAACCAAAACAGTGGTTTTGTTTAGAAAGTAATTCTAAATAATTTATAAACTATGATGTCACAAAGTGATTACGCATCTTTTGAGGAAATAATTAATATATCATTGTTTTTAATGCGATACTATCTTAATGGTTAATTAATTCCAACCCCCTTGAGGAATAAACAACACATACATGATTATGTAAGCTTTCGCTGACGTAATACAAAAATACGGTGAAAACGTCTATCGTGTCTACGGTGAAGGCTTAGAGATATGCCCCACATTCTTATTTCATATTCATAACGCCTGAGGGTGGGTGAACGCTAACCATTCGTGCATAGAGAAATCGGGAACCAATCGCCTGTCACAAACCGTCCCGCAGCGTGCCGCAACGAAGTCACCCGAGCAGTACCAGTGAACTCAAGAGACCCCTACATGAAAATAAAGGCAACATTTTATAGGGTAGAATATTCAGCATATATTCATTTTGTATATGAACGCCCATAAAAAAACATTATGCCAAAGTCATTCTTGCCAAACTTAAATTTTTCAAAATCAGGTGTGTTTGAAATATTGATTAGGAATATATTGATGTATCGAACGTATTTACAGAGTAGTTTAATTTAAGCAAATAAACATATTTCTTTACAACCAAATATACATTTTTAAACAATACATACAATTCCGGGCCGAAATCCGGTATTGCACCACAAATGCAAAATCGAGTCGAGATTGCACCACAAACATAATACCGATCCAAGATTGCACAACACGTGCAATACCAGCACATAATGTTTGGCCGCGCCGCGCACTATAAATAGCGTACGCACAGTGGTATGTGCTCCCTCTTTTCACTTCAACCACAGAACGGACAACATCTCCTCCCTTAGATACCTCGACCTGGGGCTACCAGACAAAAACAGTCACTACCCGCTACCCTAGCGATCGACCATACTGGCTGGTGCCATAAATCAAGTATGCTCAGAGCGACAATATTTCTTGTGAGAAACTATCAAACGCCTTCCTCAAGGGGATTCGTAAATCACAATAGTCGTGCGTACCCGTGTGCCAGTGCCTAAATATTTATATTATTTTTCTTGTGCGGGTCCTACACGTCCCGTACAATTGATTCATGATAATTATTTTTTTCGGCTATTGGGACACCGATTCATCAGTGCCATATTCCGGCAACTTATTTATTTTATTGTCATTACTAATATGACATTTTCAGTGAAATAGTAACGCATACGTATTTGTGCTTTCCTAAAGTATATTAAAAACACTGAACGCATATTCCCTAGACGTGTGAATCATACCGATTAGAACAAAAAAACTGGTGTGGTCAATTCACACAATTAGACTTTTTTTCCTGGACAACATACACGCCCACCACAGATTTAAGTGGTCAATTTATGAGGCCGTTTTGTGATAAAAATCTTCCCAAGGGCGCCTTCAACATCGTCCTGGTGAAAATCCACCACTCAGAATCGAAACGTTGCTTGAAATGGATTTAACCATGTTTAGTGACCAGATCTGAATAGTCAGGTACTTCCCCACTTGCCTCTTTCCCATATTCTTCCTTTCCCCACTACCATATACCACGTCACAATATACCCCAATTGAGGATGCCATAGTCCCACGGCTTCAGACGGTTTTTTTTGTATGAATACCGCACAAGAGTCCCAACTGCTCCCAACCGTCTGGAGCCAGTAAGACTATGGCATTCCCAATTGGGGAATATTGTGAGGCTGAAGGTATTAGGGAGGGGAAGGAGAACGGGAAAGGGAAGGTGGGGAAATACCTGGCTATTCAGATCTGGTCACCAGACACGGCTAAAAGCCATTTCAAGCAACGTTTCAATTCTGAATGGTGGTATTTCACCAGAGCGATACTGAGAGTATCTTCCACTCTACGGTTGAGAGCAGATGGGACTCTTGTGTGGTACTTACTCACTTAAAAAAATAATAAAAAAACATTTTGTCATAGTAGTTGGCAGTCTTTTCTAAAAGGATTTGTTTTAATAAAAAAAACAATTTCAAAAATACTCTACGACCTCAAACCATATGGAAGGTCATTCCAAGAATCTGAACAAATTATGTTAAAAGCTCTGTCCCTAATTTTCGCAGCTTTTGTATGATAGGGTTCTGCCAATCTGTTCGACGCATCAGACTTGGTCGACCTGAGCGTGAGTTGCCTTTGAGTAAAATTGTCCCGTACGCAGTGTTCAGACAAGTGTGATGGTAGCAGCCTGCTCAGTGCCATAAGACTAAGAATGTTAAACTGAACTCTTTCTGTGACTCGATGCCAAACTTTTGTTGTTTTATTCTTTCGTAATTATGATCAATCTGAGTCACCGATCAGCCAAGTGTTTTGTCAAGAATTCGCTCTGTTTGCCTATTGCCAAGCATTTTTTATCATGAACTTTCTATGGAGGCCCACTATAAAATAGTGTCCGCCCACTTTCATACACGATAAAAGAGTATCCGCCCACTTTTAAGATAATAAAGTGACATCAAATTAAAAACTAAGCTAACGTAGATGATTTAATATTGTATTGAGTATGAATACTTATCTTTTGTTTTAAAAGCTGATACATAAACCAAAATTTCATACTTCACAAACGTATGTGTTAAAAATATGTTGAAAATAAAGTGTTAGATTGACTTTTGATAATACTGCAAAGCATGGTGCTCGTTTCGTACATTTGACAGTTGACGTTTCTCGATGAGTGAAAAAAGTAAACAAAACTAGGCTTATAATTAGTAAAATAAATTGTATTCTCTTCAGTTTTATTTAAAACATATAAAAAACATGTTTTGATATTCGAAAACGGAAACTTTTTCATTCAATATTTGAATCGCGTAAAGAAAATCGTAACTAATAATAATTACATTTTACATTTAGGTGACGTTTGTTCACCCTGATGACACTTTCCATAACTAGTCTTCTGTTGAGCGAAACTTAATCCACAAAAATCGATATCCTAAATTGATCGTAAATTTGATCAACAATTTAGTTTGGAAGAGCGAGTGTTTGCATTTAAACAGTGTTAAAGCATATTTTTGGCTCAACAGATGCTCAGTAGGGTTGAGAAAAACGGCCATAACTATTAATAAGATATCTCATTACAAAATGTTATTACGAAATTGTATTATTAATTTTATTAAAAATTACATTCTAATTTTATTAAGAATATATATTGGACAAAATTGTACATTGCAGAGATCTGTAAAATATGTAATAAAGTAGTAATAATAAATAAAAAAAATAATATTAAAATTCCCAATAGTTATAAGGTACAAACCGCAAAGCAGAAATATTTGACTTTCGTCAATGGCAGACAATGGCTTTATTTGAAGGCCAAGCACATTGTTCGCAAAGTAAAACAACTTAACTTTTACAACAATCAAACACATAGGAAAAACCTTCCAAGAGGCATGTTATGAGGTGAAAGGTGTTTCGCAATCGATCACCTTTCTATAGTGACCATAGTAGACATATATGTACATATTTCTGTACAAGCTTCACCTTTCTTAGCGCAAGCCTTGGAAAGAAAAACACATATTTTTCGTTGACATATTTCCGCCATCCTGTCATACCTGTGTCATCGTGACATATAAATATTCCAGAAGCTCAGCTTTACTAAGAGAATTGATGAGGAGATTTGGACAAGGGGAGAATGACTGAGGACTAATGTGAGATTCCTTAGAAAATAAATTTCAAAAACATACATATGATATTAGGCGCGAAAATTCTATGTCCATTTTCATCGAGATTCTTAAAAGCTAACAGAAATCAACTTTGGTAACTTGTTTTAAATAATTTTACCTCCCTTACAAGCTGACAGATTCATAATAAAGTACGTAATGAAGGAGTAACCAGAAGGGGTTTGTTTGCTTTGTGACCTTTGTGTACAGAGTAACGAAATTGATATCTGAGCTTTCTTAGAAGTTTTTCCTCATAATTAGAAGCTGTTATTATTTGTGCGATAAAACAAAGCAAATGGGTGTGATATATTTACTAGGTTTACTAGACGGCTTCGTACGAAAATTGGCTTTGAAATTATGGAAACAATGTGGTTTTTTATGTCAGTAACACGAATATTTTAAAACTCCAATGCTGAAAATGTCGTTGAGATATAAATTCCTGACATTTCCCGAGGGTTTTTGGTTTGCAATGAAGATTCTGTGAAATTTTATTTTAATTCACATTAAAATTTAATTAAAAGCACATTCACAGTAGACACGCAATGGTTTCGGGAGGCAAAAAGCTTTCATAAGTATAAATCAATATATCTGGTAGAGCTTACACAAATCGCGATTCTCCAACCAATGTCAGTCTGTACCGTAGTTTCAAATAATATTTATTATCAAAATATACTGTTATATAGTCCTTCCGTTAATCGGATGATTTTTCTAAAATAATTTGTCTTCAATACAACTTTAAAATCAGCTGTGCAAAGTCCATATTATTTTGATCAAATTAAAAGGAAACGTAAAAAGATGATATAAATTAAAAATATAAATCTCGTATATGTCTCCTAAAAATATCAAATGTAAAGTTATGTTCCTTCGAATGGCGAAGTAGTTATGACGCATAAATATAAATATCTCTTCTCGTGAAAGCAAAACCGCAAAAAAATATATATAAGAAAATTAATTTTAATAATGTTAAAAGTAATTTCGAAAAAAGTTGCTTTGACAGAACGAATTACTGAAGAAAAGTCAGAGATTTGGAGAAAAAAAACAGGAGTTGGGTCGTTTTAAATTGGTTGGAGAATATAAATAGTTGTTCTGGAACTGATGTAATAAGTATAATTGGAGGATTATAAAAGAGAGGAAGAGAGAACGTGATTTTATTATTTTTATCAAACGAACCGTGTCCTGTGAGCACGCAACAACATTATTCTTATTTTTTGTCCACTGTGTAATACAACCAATTCAATTGTAGGAAATGTCTCCCACAATATTGGAGAATGTTTTGAGACGGAAAGTCATGGTTGACGGGGAGAGGGACGTCGGAGAGTTATTATTTATTAATTCAAAATAATGATAATATTATTGCGCAATACGATAAACGTGGTGTTTTTAAAGAGAAAAATATTTATTATGTTTATTTTTAATTTGCATGGGATTAGCATTTATCAAAATATAATCAGAAATACTACACATTTCTGACCGTTCTACGCATGTTTTACAAAAAAATTTAAAAATTTGAATATTCTTAAAAAATGCTGTGAAGGTTTTTCTTTAACATGTCGATGAGATAAATTTAAAAAAGAACAGTGTGTAGTTTAAATTTTTCATAAACACTACGAAACTTTAAAGTTTTTTTTTTTAATTTAACGCGGATTATAAATCTTTGGTTAAGTTTATTTACAAAAACGTAACGATAAAGGATTAAAAATACCTTTCCCCACTGTAAAAATCATATTCGTATTTTAAATATTTTGTAAAACATACAATGGGACGGTCAGAAAAAGTAATATTTCTGATTAGATTTTGATAAATGCTAAGCCTACGTAAATTTATAAAATATTTAATAAATATTTTTGTATTTAAAAACATTATGTTTATCGTGTGGCGTAATAATACTATCGTTATTTTGAATTAATATATAAAAACTCTCCGACGTCCCTCTAGCCCTTAAGGGAGAGAGAAGGGGATGTAGAAGGTTATCTAATTTTACTAGTACCATGAGCAGAAATCAATTCTCCCAGATTTTTTCACAAAATGTAACAAATTTTTGTAGCGAGGAGATTTAAGTTTTAATAAAAAAAGGCGCCTGACGCTTGTTCCACTGGGATTTTATGTTACAGAATTCTGTTTTTTTCAAATGTTTTTTCAGGAGTGTGCACTGTAACAATTTTTGTGGTGCAAAATTTTTGGTTAAAATTTCCTCTCTATGAAAAATATGAAATATTGAAGCAAAATCTTTTAGGCTTAACTGTACTACTACATTCGTATCCTTTTTAGGGTTTTTCGTACTCTGACAACTTACGTGACAAAGTAGTGTTTGTTCAAAACCATTTTTTTTTAAGAATTCCGGATTTTTTCCAGAAATCAGGATTTTGAGTGAGAAGAAATTCGAAAATCAAATGGTTGAAATGTTTAGTTCATTTCGAATAAACTTCCCCCAGCTCTTACTAATATCCAGAAATTGACTGAATTTAAACGGGCTTTAAAAACAAAATTATTTAAAAGATCCTACTGTCAATTAATTTTAATTTCTCTTCAATTTATTGTAGAAAGCCATTTTCTCAATCCTCCGGTAGTTGCTTGGTTTCAGTTTCCTCCGTATTTATTTTATTTTATTTTATTTTTTTAATGTAATGTCAGTTATTGCTGAACATAACCCGACTCTTGTCTTAAAATGTTACTATTTCGGAGTATTATTGTGAATTTATTATTTTTGTATAGCTGTGTACGGTATATACTGTATAATATTTTTTAATTTTATTAGATGAATATGCACCTAAGGAGTACTGTAGGAGTAATATTAAGAATAAGCAAGAATGTATGTAATATGATAAGAATGTGTAAATAGAATATAAAAGAAGCCTGTAGGAATACCACTGAATGGAGTTAGATATATTTTTTTAAAGTTTATCTACAGTAAAGCGCATTTGAAGTGAAATAACACATAAATGCTTTGTTATTATTATTTTTATTATTAACAGATCTTAATGGCAGGTTATTCCCAATTTCCCTCTTCCCCTTTATCCCACTTTCCATCTTCAATCAACCACACAATTTCTCCAAAAAAATTACGCCATTAGCTTCTGATAGTTCCAAAAAAATGACGTTCCAATTCATTTCATAAAGCAGGCGATCAGTGTTTAACACATAAATGCTTTGTTATTATTATTTTTATTATTAACAGATCTTAATGGCAGGTTATTCCCAATTTCCCTCTTCCCCTTTATCCCACTTTCCATCTTCAATCAACCACACAATTTCTCCAAAAAAATTACGCCATTAGCTTCTGATAGTTCCAAAAAAAGGACGTTCCAATTCATTTCATAAAGCAGGCGATCAGTGTTTGTTTATCTCTGCAAAAACACTCAAGCGATGTGCGCTGGGGCCATGACACTTCCATTTCTTTTTCTGTCTAAAGGATCCCTATCAATTTAACTATTTTCAAATCATTATTTCATGATGTTTACAATATCCATATAACCGTAAACAAAGACGCCACGCCGCGAGGCCACATTGTGTGTTCCGTGTATTTCAATAGTTTGATAAGAAAAACATTAAACCTGTAGCAAAACCAGATAGTAACCACTAGAGATTGGAAATCCGGATTTTCGTATTTCTTCTCACTTAAAATCCTAAAATTTCTTAAAAAATAAAAATTTTTCAACATTTTCAAATATCAAAGACCGAACATAATAAAGTAAGAAAATAAAACGAAAAACCCATTTTTCTGATATTAATGTACAATACATGTTCTATCTTAAGAGGGTTCCCATTAATTTTTTTTAATGTCCTACTTACCAAGCACTCTAATAAGGGTGCTTTATCGACATTATTATTTAGTTTCCGACAAAACAATATTTTGTTTTATTACTTCTAATTACTCCTCTAATCTTCCTTATATATTTTTTTTTCTTTCGTATGTTTTCACTTATCCATATCTTAGAAATGTTAACATTATTGCATACCTATTAGCCTGTTGAACGCCTTCATTTCACATGACATTGCATAACAAATAACTTTTTTTTAGAATATCTTATTGAAACTTGTAAACCTCATTGTAATATATTTTTAATAATTGAAGTTAATATTAATAACTATCAAAGTTAAAAATAAAACAAAAATTGAATATTATTCCTAGACTTGTAGAAAAGTCAACAGATGTCCCATATAAATAGGTATATCCGAGATACTGTCTAAAGCTTACAAATAAATGCGGGTAGAACTTTGTAGTCAATATTTACAAACTCTCAAAATGAAACATGAAACCGTAAAGACACAGAAACTTACAAAGATAACTGTAGCAACTGGGACTCGAACCCAGGACCTCATGGTCTACTTGCCCTCTAATCCACTGAACTACTGCTCTCCCATTTCTTTCCGTCATTTTTATCAATATTATACTTCAATTTTTAAGAACTGTCAATATTATCTTCATATGTTTTTGGCTGCTAAGTTTTTATGATGATTAAAGATGTTCAATGACTATTTTTTTATAAGTTTTCAAATCTGGATAATTCGGATTACATTTGAATAATGCGAAATTCCAGATTTTTCACAATGCGGATTGCAATCTCTAGTAACTACTGACTATATCATTGTTAGATTAAATGATTAACTGGCAACGATCAAGTTAATATTTATGATTATTTCTCACCATTCAGCTTGATGGAATTATTTTTTATTGGTCTCGCCTAACAAACATAACGCGATATCTCCACCAATCCTATTAACAGGAGAGGAAACACTGTATAAATAAATACCGGCGTTGTTTGCACACGAGTAATGTTTTATTTCTCTGGTGTTTTATTTGCTGCCAGTACTCCAGTTTGATTACTTAGTTTGATTGAAAAGCACGTCCCGAGCGGTCTGGAGGGAGGCTGCCGGCTTTTAGTATGATAAACAATATTTCAGAAGGGTTCCTGACGCAGTTACAAAGAAAACTAATTAGTCAAAGAAATCTTTAGGTTTTGAGATAATATAATATCGACCGGAATGGTGGAAGGGAATAAAGCTCACATTTAGTGAAAATGACTCTTTGGTGAAATGGAAAATATAAATAATGGGAAAAGGAAATACGAGGTGTTTCTTGTAGGTCTAAGTATTTATTGAAACAGTATTTTTTGTGCACTCTGGAGACACAAGGCCATCAAACATCTGCCTTAAATTCAAGCGGTAACTTATTTTATTACCTATGTATATACCAACATAACAATTTTTTCCCCCCATGACAGGGTAAATCCTTAACACGGCGGGCGAAAAAATGTATTAAAAATTCTATGATTTGATATATAATTTTATGTAATGCACTGGAATTATTTTTCCGCATGTCCACACATTCTGATCAATTGCGATCCGCTGGACTACTCAGCCATCTTGCCCTGTCTTACTGTAATTATTTACATAAATCATTCAGCAGCTTGTTCCTCTTGTTAGAATCGCTTGACCATTTATTTTAATCCTAAACAGTGCATTTTAAAAGACATAAGATAAATGGATTCCAAAAGCTGTGTGTTTGTGCTGTCAAACAATTATCTTACGTGTTTCTTTCCCGCAAGGTAGAAGGGAATAAGCCGTACTTCAGGAGATGACAGAAATCGCTTAAACGTTTTTTTTTTAAATTCTCTATGTATAAAAATGAATGATTGTCCGTCTGTCCTCGATTTTTTCGAAAATTACTCGACCAGTAAAATAGCACAGTTTGGTCTTATTAGTGCTGGGATGGTTTAGAGAGTTTGAATTAAATCCAATATGTAAACTGTTCCTAAAACGTTTTAAAATTAGAATGAAAAATATTGAACCCGCCATGCTTTATTTTGGTTAGCCCATAGATGTACCACTCTGGTTAGCCATAGATTACATATTCAAAAGAAGAAGGTTTGTTTGGATAGAATATTTTCAAAATGGAAAGCTCAGTTAGGTGGTACCTACTTAAGAACTTTATTATTTAGATATATTTGGAAAAAGTGAAATGAAATAAATTTTTCATATGAATGTTTCTTTGTTTATAGATAGTAATAGTCGTCACAAGGCATTACTTAAATTATGGCACCCAAACGACAAGCAATAATTCACAAATTACAAAAGCCGGGTACACATCAGCTAGAACTTAACGAATAAAAAGAACACTAAAAAAATCACCCAAAATTTTCATAACGAAACCCGAAATTCTTCATGCGTTCAGAAGTTAACACCACATTGTTGGTAATTGTCAAAGCAAAGACTAATTCACACAAACAGTTATTTATAATTCATTCAATTTCCTCTATTTTATTTTGTTTAAATATAGAGGTTATTAGATTATGGGCCTTCATTTTCCCTTATTTTATACTGAAATACCTATGAGGATTGTGGTGAATAAAAAAAAAGATTATCCTTCAAATTCGTCGTTGCGGTTTATTCATAGGGTCGTTATATCTTCTAACAAAAATTGTAGTTATATACTTAAATTATTATTAGACTCCACTACAAGTAAACAGTAATAATAATCCTGACAAACCTTCAGAAATATAAATTATAAAATGAAAGATGAAAAATTTATGTTTACAGCTCAATAACCAAAGATTAAAGTTTAAAATCAAAGTTAATGAATAATTCAAATTGAAAAAATTCTTTAAAAAAATCAATAATAAAAAAGTTAATAATTAAAAGTTAAAAAATTCTTTAAAAAATCAAAGTAAATATCAAATAAAACATTCTTAAAAAATCAAAGTTGGAAGTTAAAGTAACGCTCACACCCATGTGTCCATGCACTAAACATTTTTTTGTTCATATTTTGTATGCAAGAAGCATTATGTTTATTTTTTGCGCATAATTGGAGCATGTAACTAGTTAAATTAAATCGTAGCTTAATAAATTCTCCGAAACGGAATTGTTTAAAAGCTTTAAGGGCTTTTTAGAACCAATTCGGTAAATGTAGGTAAGTTAAGGTTAGGCTAGGTTAGGTTGGGTTGGGTTAGGTTAGCTAGAAATGTCCCCCTCAAATGGACTGATAGCGTAATGTGTGGATACGTAGTAATTATTTGGTTATTATTATTTTATGATATTACTTCTCAGTAGTTTGTACCAATTCTGCTGGGACCTGAACCTCTCCAGCAGCCGTAGTTGAACCGGGTTTACCTCTCCAAGTGTGTGCGGGCTTCCATGAACAGGAGGTCTTCCTACTCAGCTTTATAAATGGCATGGACTATATTTTAACTCAGGGGGAAGTAGTGGACGATTCATTGCCCTACGTTGGGCGCCAGTGTTACTTAATAATTATTTAGTTTTCTGTTATTATTCAGTATGTTTTACCAATTCTGCTGGGATCTGAACCTCTCCAGCAGCCGTAGTAGAACCGGGTTTACCTCTCCAAGTGTGTGCGGGCTTCCATGAACAGGAGGTCTTCCTACTCACCTTTATAAATGGCATGGACTATATTTTAACTCAGGGGGAAGTAGTGGACGATTCATTGCCCTACGTTGGGCGCCAGTGTTACTTAATAATTATTTAGTTTTCTGTTATTATTCAGTATGTTTTACCAATTCTGCTGGGATCTGAACCTCTCCAGCAGCCGTAGTTGAACCGGGTTTACCTCTCCAAGTGTGTGCGGGCTTCCATGAACAGGAGGTCTTCCTACTCACCTTTATAAATGGCATGGACTATATTTTAACTCAGGGGGAAGTAGTGGACGATTCATTGCCCTACGTTGGGCGCCAGTGTTACTTAATAATTATTTAGTTTTCTGTTATTATTCAGTATGTTTTACCAATTCTGCTGGGATCTGAACCTCTCCAGCAGCCGTACTAAAGCCAAGTTTACCTCTCCAGGTGTATGCGGGCTTCCACAAACAGGATGTCATCATGCTATTACGCATGGACCATTTTTTAACTCAGGGGAAAGTAGTGTGGACGATTCGTTGCCCATCTGATCTCAACTCATACTTCAATTAAAGATAGTTATATTATATGACAAGTTATATATTCAATGTCACATGGTTGAAAGGTATAAGACTGTCTGATCAATTAACGATGAGGTACCTTGGACGGAGAGAACGTATAAAGCGAGGCGAAGTTCCTTGGACGGAGTGTACGCCTGCAGTTGAAAAGACCTTAAGGAAGGCAATTCTACCGATGTAGCCTAATGGCGCACCGGAGGTTAAACGAACACCTTACGTGTGACTTTACTGAGCGTTTCTTGTTGACTGAGGGCGTGCTGGTCATGTGACAGTTTATATCAGACTTGGCACGAACAGACGGAAGCGTGCGTCCACCAATACAATATTTTTTTATACTTATGTTTGTGTCGTACATACCCGACACATAACAATATGTGACTTTTACCAAAATATTGGCGTTGGTAATTGCTAGGAATTATCGATAAATTCTAAATTTTACATGTTTGGACTTTTATGTTAACTTATATAATATAAATAAAGGAAGAAAAAAATTGCAAAAACCTCATATTCACCACGCACCCTAAGAGAAAAGTGTGTACTAGAAATTTTATGTTACCGCTTCAGTACATATTCCGTGCCTCGGAGGCGTTTAGAAGTATAGTGCTAACAACTACGTAAAACAAGACTATACTACTGTTTTATTTTCATAATTTACTACTACTTCACCCACCCGTAGGTATCACATATGGCACAACGTGAATAAACTGCTTTTATGTTTTCATAACATGATAATGTTATTACTCTAATTTCATTTCCGGCAACCCGGGCATTTATTGGCATGGAATTAATACAGTTATATATATTTTACCTGTTTCACTAGACGATGTCTGTTCTGAAACGGGTAACAATATATATATATATAGGATGATTTTTAATGAAGATTTTTTTTTTAAATATGTAAGAAAATGCATAAATAATACACAAAATACAAAGTTTACAAAAAATAATTTATACTAAACATCTAAATAAAAATTTAAAATACATAAAATTATCTAAACAGATAAAAAAATATTAAAAAAAAAAAGAAAAAAAAGAAAAAAAGAAAAAAAAAAAAAAGTTAAAAGAAAAATGCGTAATAAAAACGCTATTTTTTTTAAATTGTATTTATGTATGTATATATGTATATAATAGTAGTAAGAACAACAAAATCAGATTAAGGAGAGTTTCAAGTAACTTGGTAATGCAATTCCCTTTTTGTTTATTAGCCATGTGTTGAAGTTTTTATGTCACCATTTTAGGTTGTTTTGCGTTTTTTTATGTGATACCACGAAAGAGTCCCAACTGTCTGGAGCCAGTGAGACTATGGCATCCCCTGAGGCTGAAGGTATTGTGAAGAGTGGAAGGATATGGGGAAGAGGAGGGTGGAGCAGTACTTGACTATTCAGATCTGGTCACCAAACACGGCTAAATCCATTTTATCTAACGTTTCGATTCTGAATGGTGGTCTTTCACCGGGGTAATATTGACAGTATTTACCACTCTGAAACATGTCGCAAATATACTACATATTATTTTAAATGAACTAATTATGAAATAACATAATTTAATCAAATAAAATTTACTGCGCACGCCGGGATTTGCTCGCGACCTCCAGATTCGTGGCCAAGGATCGTAACTACTGAACCACGGAGACCGTCAATGTTGATAGGTTTCTTTTAGGAAGATATTGAATATGATAGGTGCGAGGTAGGATTCGTGGTTTTCTTGTAAAAAGTGGATTTCATGTTGGATACTTGAAATTGATTATTAGATTAACTATTGTGTTTTGTGAGTGAGTTATGTAGGAAGGTGATGATTTTATGCAGTTACGAGTATATTAGACTTTTTTTTTAAATTAATAACTTCATGATATCAAGAATGCTACTTGTAATTAATAGGATTTCTGTATGATGTAGATAAGGTTTTTTGAACATTATTCTAATTATTGTTTTGTGAGATGTGTTAATGCGCCTTAATATACGTGTCTGCAGCTCCACCACATGCCGATATCCCATAAGTTAAAATGCTTTGACAAAGGGAAAAGTAAATATTATTATTTTAGTGACTTTTTATTGTTTTTAAAATGTAAGATAGTTTTAGGATTCTCTTTACAAGTAAGTCAGTAGTCAATGCCCAGTCATATGTAGTTTTGGTTTGGAGTCCACTGTTAAGCCTTGATACTTAATATTATCCGTGTGTTCGATTTTTTCGCACGTGTAGTTTTTGGTTTTAGAGATAATGTATGGGTGAAGGTGTTAATGCAGAAAGGTGTTTGGTTAGCCAACAATGGTTTTACTGAAAGACAAGTATTTAGTTTTGGAAGTGTTTAGGTAAGTAGATTCTAGTCGAGCCGTTTTTTTTTTAAATTTAATTCCATTATACCAATTTCCGTATTTTGAACAGTTTTTTCTCCCCAAGTCTCCGCTTTGAATAGAATTACCGTATCATCTGCGTAACTTATCACATTAGAGAAGAGCGGTGGGATTTTAATTTCAGTAAGTCCAATTACATAAATGAGAAATAGAATAGGACCCAAGATGCTACCTTGGGGGACTCCATATTTTATTTTTGCCGTGTCGCTGAAGCATTTGTTTAATTCCACTAATTGTTGCCTGTTTTTTTAAATAACTAATAAACCATTTGAGTGGTGGTCCTTTGATGCCAATATTTTTATGTGTCAAAGGCCTTAGCTAGGTCTAGAAAAACTTCAATTACTTTAAATCCATCGTCTAAATTTTGGGCAATATATTCAGTTAATTCTAATATGGCATGTTCTGTGTCCATTTTTCGTCGAAAACCAAATTGACAGCTTGAAAGTAATTTGTATTTATTGAGGTAGGATAGTTACTATCCTATACTACTGTAGTCTTTGTTTCATTGTCTTTTGGAAACTAGGGTTTTGTCTCCGGATTTGTGAATTGGTGTAATATTGGCAATTTTCAGTTTATCGGGGACAATGCTCTGGTAGAAACATTGATTGAATGTATGTAGAAAAGGTATAACAATATATTTTCGTAGATTTATCAGCATTTGGTTAGAGATGTTGTCTGGGCCCGGAGCGCAAAATGGTTTGAGTAATAGAATGAGTTCAGCTATTCCTGTTTTATTTAGTTTATATATATTAAAAGAGTGAATTGGACGTCCGGTAGAGCATTGTTTTGGTAGTAATTCTTCAGTTGGGTAGTTTTTTGGTAGCATTTAGAGAGCTAAATCTCTGCCAGCATAAAATGAGAATTTATGTGAATTGGTAGTTTAGTGGGCTCATTTGGTGCTAAAAAAATTTCCTCAATAATTAATAATTCATTAATATTCATAATACTTTTACTAGGTTTTAAAACAGCGACATAATAATTTTTAATAATTTTCCATATATTATTTGGGATACTCTATTTATAAGTTATATCTACCTGACAACAATTCTGCCATTTGCATACATAAAAATGATACCCACTTTTACTAGATAACTTAAAACACACAAATAATAATGGAGACTAGCGTTTTGTCCGTTGCATCCAACGATGGTGAGCTTCTCTTATCACATATTATTCTTATTTGAAGTTGCACAAACATTTCAGTAAACCCAACCGAACCTAACCTAACCTAACCAAAACACACCAAACCAAATCCAACTAAATCAAACCAATCCAAACCTAACCTAACCCTTGCGGTTATCATAAACTAAAACATAATACTATATAATCTCTTAAAGTTACTCATTCACTTATGTTAACCTAACTCCTCACCTAGCCACCCCTGAGGTTATATTTTCCTGAAAACGGCGCTATAAAAATCATTTGATTATTGAAAACAAATCATTAATAACAATAAAACATATTATGTTGGATTTAAGAATAAATAAATTAATAGGATACATTTCAAATATATTTACGATATATACAAAATTATTTAAATGCCTTTTATAACACTTCATATTATTTAGGTACTTCATTGCTTGCTGGATTTAAAAGAATTTCCAAATCATCATAAAAGAATCAGTTCCAAATATGAAAAATTCACGTAGGTACGTACCTATGTATTCATGCAAGAAATCTTTTTTTCTAAATGGCCTCCAAAAGTAATGCTGGGTTCCCATCTTATCTATTCTGTGATCTATTTCATAGAAATAATTTTTCTTTGATAAATAGGAAATTTCAAATTATCATTTGATTGGACTAATTTTTAACTGCTAATAAAAATATAAAAGACTTTATAATATCGATGTGTATTATTAGTTATAAACCTGTACCAATTATTTTCAATTTTACTTTAAAAGCTCCAAAATATGTGAACGCCCTTATTTTCCATTGAACCGTGTGGCACATTGGGATTGACAAGTGGGAGGTAATTATGCGGAAATGAGGGTATGGGGATCATCCAACTATTGAATCGGATGATCCCCTATCCCTAATTCTATTTCCTATATAACCCTTAGGTGTCCCACATCTACTATATCCCATGTCTCTTATATCCCATGTCGGCTATATCCCATGATATACAGTAATGCGTCGGTTAACGAGGTACACAATAACGTGAAACGTATTTTTCATTAATTTATTTTTTTCGTTTTAGGTCAGTGATGCACAACCTTTTTAACCTGAGGGCCAAATTATTCATTTTCAATATTTTCAAGGGGCGGCAAGATATAGGGTACCTACTATTTTTTTACCTATTTTTTTTAATGTGAGTACCGTACAAATGTCCGAATTGTCCGGAGCCAGTAGGTATATACTTATTATAAACAAACATTTTACTTGGTAGGTACCGATCTAAAATGTCGCATTTCTGCTAAAGAATCGACATTTTCGACGATAGGCCTGCCAGAGCGTGGTGTATCATTCACCTCCACTACACCAGAACGAAATCGCTCGAGCCACTGTTGTGCAGCATGAACCGAAAGAGTATCGGCCCCGTATACATCGCAATTTTTTTTGGTCGCCTTCGACGCGTTTTTCCCTGTCAAGTAGTAAAAATGTAAAACATGGCGAATTTCTTCCTTTGAGACCTCCATACTCAACGCCCGATATAGTTCACGACTAAAGCAACCAAGCGCAATATTGTCAACAAAAAGTTTGTAGTATACACTCACACCTTTACAACGCCGTATCGTATGATCCGATGTGACCAATAACAAACGAGATATATTTAGTTGAAAAAAGGCCGCGAAATACAAAATTACTTTTTCCACAAACTGATAAAATGCTAAATCTTTAGATATCTACAATTTAAAACAAAAAATCAAGGTTTCCAAACAAAATTTGGTCGGGAAACCTTTTAGTGTTTTATAAAACAGTAATCATTTAATAAAGAAATCACAGAACTCTCAATGAAAGTGACCCGGCACAAACAAATTCCATCTCCAAGGTCAAACCTATTAATGATTTTTATTATTCTGAAATTTTAAATAACATGTATACAAATGGTTGTAATTTACTTTAATACAAACCCTGTCGTATATTTGTATATACATATTTCATTGGACAGCTGACAACAAATCTCTCAGCAGTACCCATGCTTTGATCAGAGATTTAAAATTTCTATCTAACGGTTTCCAAAAACTTTTCTAAGCATGCTGAAGTATAGCACTGAGTGTGGTTTGGTAAATTATTGTGTTGACTCGCTGAACGAAAATGCAAAAATTACTTCATTTTGATTACTTCGTTTTCCGGGATTTCGTCAATCGAGGTATTACTGTGACCTCTATCTCCCGTATCTATTTTCCCGTATCTCCGTCCCGTATGTCCCCGTTCCTAAACCCTTATTCCACTTCGACAGCCCTGCCTCAGTCCGCCACTGAAGGGACAATCATATCTCATGCGGAGAAATATAATGGAGCAAATAAAACCCAATTTCAGACAAAGATCAACTGTGGGCTAAAAGGCAATCTATTCTGGATACTACGTTTTAAATATATACGAGTATTTGTTCCGTTTCAATTTATATTATTTAACAACTGATCCTACTTTGATGTAGAAGTGATATGACACTGTATCCTACTTGGATGTATTTAAACAAAGTATGTAATTAGTACGGGGGATATATATTTATACGTTTCTTCGGTGGGGGATGGTTAACTAAAACCTATCAGAATAAATATTTGAAAAGTTTAGAGGTTCGAGAAAGGAGTCATTTAGTCGGGTCATGTCTTGAATTGGTATAAAACATTACAACTTTCATTGGGAAACCCGGTGAACAAAAAAAAAGCTTGGTAATCTACCCACTCATTTCATCGTAGGTCATTCAGCGGGTCTACAAAACAAAATTTATCTTTCTAAGAAACCTAATTACCGAATATTATGTGAGACGGGAGACGATGTATGAATTATATTGGAAGGTTGGTATTTATTCTTTGTTATTTCTCTATAATTTTTATGTTAAACCTCTGTAAAAATCTCTTATTTGGGGTAGAAGTGACATATAAGAGTTGCTTTTTTTCTAATCATCATATATTTTATGAAGACAATTTTTTTCGAAAAATATCTAAAGCTAAAAATGTTTCAACAATAATTTCGTTAAATATTTTAATGTTCCACAAAACATCCAAATATGGTTCTTTCACGACCAGTGTGTAATGAAAGAGTCACAAGAAGTATTATAGATGGTAAATTTAAATGGTAAATAAACTCGTTTTATTAATGAAACATATAATATGTATTTAATTGGTATTAGCTAGGTGCGTAGGTAAAATACGGAAAAAATAACGAAATAACGAGTAACTGAAGCACATTTTTTTACTTATAAGAAAGTTGTCACACAAAGAACAAAAAAATATTAATTTTTAAATTTAAATCAGTTTAATGAACAATATTCGTAGTTTTCTTTGCGGACTTTGCTGGTATCCTTCACTGCCGTGTCAGCCGGCTCTTTCACAACTTTCACAAAAAAAGTTAAATAATCTCAAAATTTTAATTCGCAAAACCACATTTCATTTTTTAAGAAATTTAATATAATTCAAATTTAATAATGTTATTATTAAGTTTTTTTTATTTTTTATTTAATATGATAATTTTTTTTACAGAGAGTATATAAATAAGACATGATTCATATAGTGTAACAAAAAATATAATATAGCTATTCCTCACCATAAAGAAACAAGGTTCTTGTGTTTGGTGAGTGATTATCGCTTAATTAATCAGATCATAACTTGAAATATTGTTGTACAATAGCAGGAAAATATGAATTTGTCGTGTAAATTTTGTAATTTATCACTAGTAATAGTATTAAAGAAAATAAAAGAAATGAAAAGAAAGTAGAAGAAAAGAAGAGAAGATAATAATAAAAGACAAAAAAATCTAATAATAATAAAAAACAATAAAAAAAAATAAAAAAATTGTTACAGTAGTTTGAGGTAATTTTTTAATCTATGTTGAAATTCATGGATATTTTCTATAATTTTAAGATCAGATGGCAGATTGTTAAAAAAAGTTATTTCTAGATATAGGTATGTGTTTTGCGTATGCTTAGTATTGAATGTAGTTCTGCGAATATGTTAGTTTTTATTATTGTGACAGCTGTTTCGGGGTTCAGGACCATTTTAACCACAGTTTTAAAATGACCTTGAACACCGAAACAGCTGCAAACACTGATAAAAATAATAAAATACTTGCAGGACTTATAAAACTTACAAAACAATGATAAAAACGCAAAACACTTGCAAAACTTAATAATAACATTAATAAAATTGATTTACATTAAATTTCTAAAAAAATAATCATAAAATCATGAACACCATTGGAAAACTAAGATTATGTTAACAAAATAAAGTTCGCATCGTATTAAATAACAAAGCAATAAAGTTGACTTACTTGTGTAAAAAATCACCAAAGTTACAACCAGAAATAAACTATTTAGCAGCGACTTTGGAAGGACCCAAAATTTTAATTTTTTGTCTACCGACTGTGAAATAACAGCAGATGATTTGTGGATTTGTGGATATCTACTTTAAAAAATACAAATCCGTCTTTCTGCCTACCTTTCAGAGAAATAACGTGATGATAAGTTAGTTAGTTTATGACAGAAATTTTTGCAAGGAATGCAAATCATTTAAATAATAAGTTAATTAAAATATTTTTCTTTTTAAAACGAATAAAAAAAACTGCCAGGTTCCGAATAACGTTAATATTTTGCAAAAAAATGTTGCCTTTGTAATGGTAGAGGACACCCAATTACCGATAAAAATAAATAAATAATTCTTAAAATAAAAATAATATCTTATTTTGACCCTCATTATCGACTGCCTTTCGCAGAATTAAGTATATTACACAGTGTCCTTTATACAACCCTTCTCACTCTTGGCTCACAAGGGTGGGTGTTGGATACGTAGTTACTACGTGTTATGTACAGTTAAGCAAGACAAGTTTACGACCAGTTATTATTATTGGAGATGTCCATTATTATTCAAAGATTAAGTTTTCCAAATCAATTATTCATTAAGGGCTTTTCACTTGGATCTCATCAATGATTCAGTAGAAGTAAAGTGGTTGTCTATCTTCTCGTGTAATATTATGATTTTAATTGCTTTTGTACATAAGGCTTAGGTTCAGGAGAGTTTCTGCTTCATGTTTGTTTGATCATCAAATCGACGAACTGCGCCAATATAAATTTTTGACATTTTTCGGCCCATTTCAGCTTTTGTTCAATTTCTTAAGAGCCGTCAAGCATCGTGGTCACACTGTTATCCTTGATAGCTTATAGCTATCATAGCTTCGCGGCTGATTGGTTACGATACTTGGCTACAAATCCAGAGGTTGCGTATTCAAATCCCGTCGTGCACAATAAATTTTATTTGATTAAATTGTGTTATTTCACAATTCACTCATTTAAAGAAATATGTAGTATCGCCCTGGTGAAAAATCACCATTCAGAATCGAAACGTTGATTGAAATGGCTTTAGCCGTGTTTTGTAACCAGATCTGAATAATCGGTTACTTCCCCGCCTTCCTTTTCCTCATCTCCTTCCCCTCTGTAATGCGTTCAGCCTCACAATATACCCTAATTGGTGATGCCATAGTTTCACTGGCTCCGGTTGGGAGCGGCTGGGACTCTTGTGGGGTATCACATAAAAAAAATAACGAAGACCGTTCAAATGTCAAAAAATCAAATTTGCGGTGATCGTCCATTAGATGATATTTGTTCTTGAATCATTTACAACTATACGACTGCTTTTGAAAGCTACATCATATTGTCTACCTCTTTCCCATAAATGACTCATGTATCGAAAATAGAGTTTACAAGGGAGGTCTCATTGGCAGAACCATGATGTATGAACAATGAATGAGAACAGAACAATGTGAATAAATATATTATGTTTGTTTTTCCGTTTTGCTTTCGAAGTGCTTTTGGTAAAACAAAATTGTATCACGAAGATAAATAACATGGCAACAATAATACACGTAATAAATATTTTGTTCATTTCATTCAGTAGCTACTCAGTACCTATACTCGAATCAGAAAATTTCTGTACCGCCTGAAGATGTTCGTTTTCAAGAACCGTAGACTTATAGTACTTATTGGGGAAAAAATTCCAGAGCCGTTGACCTATTTAGAGATGTGTCGTTATTCGCTGCTGGTGGACCTGCGTGGGGTGCGCCTCCAGGGTGTGTCAGGTGACAGTGTCGCAGTGTCACGTACACTAGACACCCACCGTAAAAAAATAGATTTCTTCGAACGTAGATATCTAGGCGACAGTTAAGGCAGACAGACCAAGTTGTGACATATTATAACTTTTTCAATAATAAGCTTTAAAGTCAACATTATGGAGTAAAAACTAACTAATTTACTTTTAAAACACATACCAAAATGTCTAAAAATAGGTGAAGGCAATTTTGAACGTTTTACATTTAATTCCATTTCGTATTTCGCATAGAATTTAATATAGATGTGTGATATTTCATTCGTCAACAGACTAAAAAGTATGCATTTGTGGGTGCTGACCGTTAATATTATCTACAATGATATATACCATATACCAATTAAGGATCATTTTTGTTTTTTTTTATATATACAACGACGATCATTCCCAGGTTACGAATAACCTGACAATATTTTGGGTTCTCCTACTTCCATAGTTATTAGGGGATAATGTTGCTTATGCAAAGTTGGATATTTTATCTAGCAGTGGGTTGAACCCGGGACGCCTGGGTAGGAACCCCACGCATTTATCCACACGGCTACTTACCGATACTAAATTTTCACTTGTGTCAAAGTGAATCTATTGAATGACAAATGATTCGTATTAATATTCCTGCCTGTTGAAATGTCTGCCTCTGCGTAAATATTAACAATATTAATTATGAAGAACTTTAACCCCGGGCTGCGATTTTTCCAATGCTAATTTATTCGCGATTGTAGATTTAGATCACTGAACGTTGTAATACATGGAGCATTATTCTATCCTACTGACTAAAAACACAGTATATTTTTTCACACATCTTCTTCCGCTTGTCCTACCAGGCGTGCCTGTCCTGTGCTACGTCAACGGCATCCTTCCGTAGTAGGTCCAGCCTCACCTCGCACAGCCTCTGGAGTTGTTTCTCCCACCTGTGTCTGGGGCGGCCCACTGAACGTCTTCTCTCTGGAATAACACTCAGAATTTTCAGCGGAATTCGACCGTCTGGCATTCTTAACAGGTGCCCAAGCCACCTCAGTTGCGAATTATCTATGAAGAGTGGCAGTGGTTTGATGTTTAGCTCTCGAATCATCGAGATTCTTATTCGATCCCATTTTGTGACTCCGGCCTCTCAAAAATCTCATTTCAACAGCTTGGACCCTAGAACGTGTTCGCTCGTTCAACATCTGGATCAACCATTTAAAAAAAATCAGGATTTTCGGATTCCATGATATCTGGATTTTTAGAATAATAAGATTTCTCAAAAATTTCAAATTTCAATAACCGAAAATATTATTCTTTTTTTATTTAAAGAGAGTGTCCCATTGTTTATTTTTTGTAAAGTGTCACTTAGTTGGCTCAGTACTTAAGACTAAACGAAACGTAATACGCGGTCGCAGATCGCGCTAGTTTAAATATTTTATAAAGATGGGTACGGAGCACTTTGGTAGCCTATGGTTTAAACGTTGCTAAAATCGTCGAAAAGAGTAAATACGTCCTTCAATTATTCTAGTTAAATGATTGGAAATGTAATTTTATTTGTTCTGTATAACAAAAAAAGTCGTACTAAATTAATAATAAACTAAACTAATTTCCTTTTTCTCCACAGGGGTAGGCAAGAGTTACACAACTCTGCCTTGGCAAACACGCATTAATTACTTCATTCACGTTCAAGCATCGAGTATAATAAATGTAATTTGTGACGGAAATGAAGCTGATGTATTTTCACGGGGATAATCTTATTTATGGAATATAGTGTAAATACTCAATAGTTTTACAAGCCGGTTTCGCCCCAGTGGCGACTGTTTTTTGTAAAAAAAAAAATTATCTAATCGAATTAAAAATTGACCAAGTCATATGGTATCTAAACATGTTTTTTTTTTACATTTGCGTGGATATCTCAAAACTTCATAGCTATCGATGGGAATGGCACATCTATAGTAAAGGCCAGGGGTGGCTACACTTTTTTTCCTGCAACTAGATGATAAAAAAAAAATTGGCGATGGACTGATATCGCTTGTATTTATATCATGGGATAACAATAAAAACTCAATTATAATTCGAATATGTACGTATATAATATTAAAAATAAAAAAATCTTTTACGATCTCCGTGGTTGAGTGGTTACGATCTTTACCTACGAATTCGGAGGTCGCGGGTTCAAATCCAGACATGCGCAATAAAAAAATATTTAATTAAATTGTGTTATTTTACAATGCATTAATTTAAATTTATACGTAGAATATTTGCGGCAAGTTCCACATTGGTAGATACCGTCAGTATCTCCCTGGTGAAAGACCTCCATTTAGAGTCGAAACGTTGCTTGAAATGGCTTTAGCCATATTTGGTGATCAGATCTGAATAGCCAGATACTTCCCCACCTTCCTCTTCTCCATCTCCTTCCCCTCCGAAATACTTTCAGCCTCACAAGATATCCCAATTGGGGATGCCATAGTCTCACTCTCTCCAGATGGTTTGGAGCAGCTAGGACTCTTGTGTGGTATCACATAAAATAAAAATAAATGTGTTTGTCAAGTTATTTACATATTTTTATTTTTACTTAATATTTAATTCTAGCAATGTTGACAAAACGTCACTGCTCAGCTATCAAGGCTGACTGTACTATAGTCAGCTTTGTTACCTATATATTTCGGATCCCGGAGTGCAGCTGATTTTCAGCAATGCCTCTTGTAATCAGATGAAGTTGCATAATATCTTATGTAAAATCTCCCCACTTAAATAAAATAAAAATAAAAAAACGTCTGTGTATTTATAAAACAGACACTTAAAAAACATATTAAAAAAATATATTATAAAGAGAATCATTACGATAATATAAATATGTATTTCTCTAGTAAAAAAAGAAGAGAAGAGAACTAACGGATTTCGAGAGATGGAAAGTCAATTAGTTTTGACTCGTTTGAACAAGAAATAGTACAGTATCGACCAAAACTGGCCATCCCTGGAATAGGCCAGTATAATCAGAAACTCCTAACAGAAAAAAAACCGTACATATTTCATACTTCTTGAGATCACATATCGAAAACCAAAAGACGTTCTGCTTTATATCTCCCAGGACAAGTTCTCTGTACTAAATAAAACTAACAATAAATCAAGACGATTGAAAAGGGGAATCAGGTAAAAGAAACATTGGATCATCTATAATCTAAAAGGTATAAGTAGAAACCTAGATAATATCGAAAATAGCACAAAAGAAACGGAGAGGTAATATAATAAATGTGCTCGCAAAGAAGATTTTTTTTTGCTGATAAATATTAAGTCGAAGTCGGCAATTTTTCCGACGTCCGCCGGATCGTAAACATATTTAGATTTAAAAAAATGCTGAAAACAGTTTTAATTATATTAGTACGTGAAGTACCATTTTTAAGTTATCCAAATATTTTCTAACCGGATAAAAAAATTTCGCTTTCCGCACTTTAAAATTTTTTTTTTCTGAAAATCGATATTTTAGTCTCTCTAATTTAATAGTGGTGGTCGCGCCATATTGGTGGAGGGTACATGCAGGTGCTTGCTTGATAACGATGTATAAGTAAAGCCCGATATCTATTCCTCCCTACCCCCTCCCTCTCCTTACTACCTGCTTTCGGTTGCTCAATTGCAACTCACTCACTCAACGGGATACTGGTGACAATTGAAGTCATAATACGAAGTCATATGCGCTTGTACCACTTATAAACACTTTTTTGAGACAAAGTAAACTCGCCGAATGCCACAGTCAACATTTTAAGTGCGTTGGAGCACTTTATTCCATTCTTAACGCAAAATTTAATACATATTATTTGATCCATTTTTTTCAAAAGTAAAAAATCGAAGAACACACAAAAACGTCACTAACCTTTCCAGTTGTCAAAAACAAACCACTAATCCAAAATGGCTGATAATGCTAACATATGATAAACATATGTGTACCAACATAACAAAAAAAATCGATATTCGAATGTACACAGCCCGCGAAAATTTAAAATTCACCTTTTCTTTTAAACACACCTCGTACGGGAGCTTCGCGAGAGTAAAGAAGCTGTAACGAGTCCTTTTCCATACCTTGGTCCCATTTGGGCTTTCTTATCTCATGTTCCACAGGCTTAAATTATATATATAGAGGATATTGTTCATCGATATTAAGCAAGTGCGATATTTATTCCCTATAATTATCGATATTGATGATATAATTTTGGGGATTGGTCCTTGCATAAAACCACGCAAGGAAGTACGAGTATTATAGGGTTTTTACCCGGCTTCGCACATGAACGGCCGATACAGTGGAGTCGTGGAATCGCGACACCAAGTTGTCTAATGTAATCTTCTCGTTTATTAAAAAAAAAATACCTTGTCTAAATCAAATATACCGTACCTATTAATTTAAAATATTACTAAAAGCTTCAATTAAAAAGTAACCTTGAAATGAAAGATTTTTTTGTTTTATATCACTTTATTTTATGTATATATATGCATTATAAACCGGTTTCGGTTGAACTCAACCTCCATCAGGAACGTACACTAATTAATTATAATTTCAAGCCACAAAGTGATTGATTTCTTCGATAACAAATAACAGTTTCTGAAATAGAAGTTAACCTTAAACGTTTAATTCTTGGTATGAGTTGTAGAATCATTTGAAATAGATTCTCACTTGTATAGTGGTGTACTGTAACGTGGAAACAATGCGAGGAGAAGGGGGGACTGCGGGCATTGTTCCAAACTATTTCGACAAAATCATTTGAACCACTATCGGCGTGCATCAATGCATTCAAACGTATGCTCTTAAAAATAGCATGTATCTAACTATACGTTTATTTTCTTAATATTTCTCTCCAGAGGCGTTTAACTCATGGTAGAATTCAACTAATAAATTTTGTAATTCAAATTAATTATTTTGTTTATTTTGTGGCGGTACCTAATCCTAACATTATTTCTACTCACTTTTTTGCCTTTGCCTTTTGCCTTTCCAGACTCCGACTCGTCACATTCGTTTCTCCACCCCAAGCTCCATTTAGTGTCTTAGTACCGCGACTTCTGATATCTTACAAATTTTGTTAACAAAGAGTGTATTTGTATTTAATAAATCAATCTATAATATTTGAGTCATTTTAATACCTCCCTTCACCCAGGTAATACAGCCTTACACATACACACATACACTCTTATATTATTTTGTTATATGGTGACCCCGACGTGATAATAAAACAAATTCGATTGGAATTTTCTTAAAAAAGTCACAGCGTCCTTATTCCAGATTTGTATTTTATTTCAAGTTAGTAGTTTTCTTCTAAGAATAATGGAAAGGAATTTATCATTTGAGAAAGGGCTGGCAGTTGGTAGTGAGTAGGGTTATACATTCGCATTGAACGAGAATCACTATCACGATTTAAATTGGATATGGCCATGAAAATTGGTCCAATGTTCAGAGAACGGAATTGCCTCGGTCGGAAACAACCGGGTGCAATAATAAACTTGTCGATATCTAAAATGAGATTGGCATTATGGAGTACTCGTTACCGACAACGGTGTTAGCTAAATATTTATTGAATCGACCATATTTAACACAAGCATTTGGATGATAAATGTTCTTGTTTTAATGATCGTATGTGCTTGCTTTGTTACTAATTCAATCGACGTCAGTATTTCAACATCTTTCTTACTAAAGCTTATTTTTATTTAACTAAACGACTGTTGCAAAATATGTGAAAAGAAAGAGCGAATAACAGTTATGTTGACTTGGAAAATCAATTTAATATATCCCCAGAGCTCACCGTATGAATAAGATTAATGTGAACTTTTTTTTTATGATTGAGTCGACTTTATTTATAGAGTTTGATATTTGAAAGTATAGAAAGGTACAAAACACGACTTGCATTTAAGGCGAAGTGAAATCACTATTTCAATTATTCTGTACTAGAAATAGTTTTACATTATGAAAATCTAAAAATATGCCATAGATAATTTTTTTTTTTCAAAATAAATACAAATATTCCCTGGTTACGAATAACCTGACAATATTTGAAAATCTCCTACTACCATCACAATAAGCGGAAGATGTTGCTTGTATCGTAATGGAGGACTTAGCCAGCCAAAGAATTGAACTCACGACGCCTGGGTGAGACCCAAACGCGATGCCAACTCAGCCACTGACCGAACTTAAACCTTTTCCTAGAAATTCCTCTGATAAAAACCAAAGTAAATGTCTTAATTACTTTTTAAAAAATACAAGCTTCAACTACTACTTTTTATTAGAAAATTATGAACGCATGTAAAAAACTAATTTTTAAAAATACTGCTATATAGATAAGATTATTTGAAAAGGATTCCTTCGATTATTTTATTTCTTTTAATAAATAAAAACCCGCTTTTTGCGCTTACGAGAATCTAAACTTGGCTTGCCACGCGATTTTTATGCCTATTACCCATATTCGTGGTGACATAAGACACATCTCGCAGCAAATATTCTCAGCTGGTTATAAGGAAAATTGTCTATTTTTTGCTGCGTTTACTGGACTGAGTTAAGAACTGATAATCTAATATAAGAGTTCAGTCACATGCTAAAATAAATTATAAATCATAATCAAAGAATAACATTGATTGTGCAATACTAACATGATAACCTTTCTATAATTCTAAACACAGGTAGTAGAATTATTATGGGCGAAGAAAAATGCGTAAGCCGTTATCGTTAGAGAAAATAAAAGAGAGCAAACTTGTTTTAGTTCTAGCGATGGACATAATTGTGAGTAATGGAAACATTTCGACAGTAGACGCAGTGTTCAAAAGATTGTCTCTCTATTGATGAAGCTATTTCAACTGATTGCCATTTTTTCTCAATATCATTAAAATACAGAAATGTTGACTTTCGACATTTTATCTAAAATGAATAACGTAATGGCGCCTATTTTTATATTTTCCTTAACTGTCAGTTATCTTAGAGTGATACCTACAACATTTCTTACGATTTCAAATAGGACACCCCACTGCGTCATGCCGCACCTCTCTATATTTCATCGCCGAGTTATTAACCCAGAAAAGAAAGAAAAATAAAGAACAATTAAACATTTCTCTCGCACCAGCAACAATTTAAAGAAAACCAACGATTGCAATTTTTAATTTCAGCCGAAATTAATTTAGACTTTTTTATTAATAACGATAAATCAAAACAACTTTTCATTTAACTTAATTTATTATAAGAAGGCACATAAATCATTTGCTTATACCAGTTACTTTGAGCAAAAGGGCGATTATGTATTTCTAACAATCATTCGAATTATCGCAACAATCTTCGTATTTTCAGCAAGATTTAAATGATAATTTTCTAGTGCTATATTTATATATAAGATCCAGACAAATAGACCCTACAGTCCCTCGTATCTAGGATGAACGAAGTATGTATGATGAATGAGCTAATGATGAATGTAAATAAGTCCAAAGTCATGGTGTTTGAAAGAGAGAGTACGAAAACAGTATGCAATATAGTTGTGAATGATGAATACTTGGAGCAGGTAGACGAGTTTGTGTATTTGGGAAGTATGTTTACGAGAGATGGAAAGACTGATAGGGATATTGAAAGAAGGGTGAATGCAGGAAACTCCATTAACGGAGGACTGAACGCGGTTGGCGCAAAAAAAAGTTGTCCAAAGAAGCGAAGCTAGCAGTCCACAATGGAGTGCTGATACCAACCCTGATGTATGGCAGTGAGGCATGGAACTGGCAGAGGAAGGATGAAAGTAGACTGAATGCTGTAGAAATGAGATCTCTGAGACGAATGTGTGGTAAAACCATGTATGATCGTGTGAAAAATGTTGAGATTCGTAAAGAATGCAAGGCTGATGTAAGCGTAGTGAGCAAGATTAAGAAAGGGACGCTTAGATGGTTTGGGCATGTAGAGCGAATGAACGAAGAAAGGAGTGTAAGGAGAATATATGACGCGAATGTGAATGGAAGAAGAGGCCAGGGACGCCCGAGGAAGACATGGCACGATCAAGTGAATCAAATACTCGAGTCGGGCCATGTCAGAAGTCGGAATAACAGAAGAGAATGTATGAGGCGTTGTATGAATGTGAATGAAGCAAGAAGTGTATGCCAAGATCGAGTTGTTTGGCGGTCCGTCCTCTCTGCCTACCCCTGCGGGGAAACGGCGTGATGGTTAGTTAGTTAGTTAGTCAGACAAATAGATCTGTTTTAATTTCATGATGTCAAAAGAGTTGAAGAGTTTTTCGAGCCACAGGACCCAGATTTTTTGCCTAATGAAACTTCTATTACGAATTCGAAATGAAGTCGAAGAATCTAAGTTATAAACAAGCTCTCCGCTTAAGTAACTCAAACTTTAAATAAGCTGTGTTGTATTTAAACAAATAATGGCGAGTCGGTTAGGTAACTCAAGAAAATTGCTTCGAACTTCTTTGTGGGTATTCGCATTTCATTCGATATTTCAACTTCATACTATCTGAGAAAGATTCGCCATCAAACTTTTCAAATTAATTATACGAAGTTTGAAATTATTTCGTTGGACTTTATTAAAATACCCCCCCCCCCCCCCCCTCTTGGAATAATATCGCAATACTGTTTTTGTTCTATGGAGGCGTCCATTAAATAACTTGATAAAATCTCTTTGGGGCTTGTAACCGACGTGATCGTTTGATCGTAATTATCATGATTCTTAGGATTCTAATTTTGCGACATTATGTTGATACAAGCCATAAGTGCGGGAAACACCGATTTATTCTAATCCATAATACGGTACCCGAGGTCTGTTTACCTGAGGGTAATTTACAAACGCCCGGCTTTAAATCCCGGGAATTTCGCAGTCGCCAGAAAAAGGCAGTTACGGGGATTAAGAACGAACTAATTAAAAGCCACCGAGCCACAGTTCGTAGTTTACGAAGGAACCCGAAGAATAGTTCGGATGTGATTAAAAAGGGGGACTTTGGCCGAAGCAAAGTCAGTAGTGGACAGAGACGAGTCGGTAGAGACCGTCCGGCTAGTGGTCGTAGTCGAGACTCCCGTCTCCTACAAAGCAAGCAGGCCACTTGCATCCCCAGCCTGAGACGCTGCGGGAAAACTCGGCAGGAACCGCTGAACCCCAAAGCCCACCGTTCGAGTGCAGTCGAGTGCCCTTCGCCTCCTGCCTTCCAGCGCCGTGATCCCATCAAGGCACATATCCACCACCGCAGGAGTCACACTCGGACGAGCAATCGTGACTCATACCCAGTCACATCTTGTAACCAAAGAAAGTCTTTCATTTCTCCTGCCTCCCACCTGAAGGATTCCTGAACCTGCCTCAAGGATAGTCGGCCCCGTACCCCCAGAAGCATAGAAAGTGACTTGACCAGCACCCTACATGTTTACAGTCTTGTAACGACAATGGTCGCTTACAAGTGGTCCTATCGAGCACGGATCAAGTCACAAAGTGATCCCCGGACTACGGATCTAGTACCCAGCCGCTACCCAGGTGATCTAACAAGATGTCACCGGCCGTTACCCAGAAGTGTACGGCCACACAAGGCGCCCCACAAGGCTTCACACAAGGCGCCACACAAGGCGCCCCACAAGGCGCAGAGTACCGGCTTCCAGCATCACACGCCTCGATGCACGGCCAAACGACCCCTCTGCAGCCCTGTCAACCGCAGCCCACAAACGCGAACGCGACATTCCCGGGTCAAACTACAACGGATGACTCGGCGCGTCGAACCCAAAATTGGGCGAAGAACAGAGCGGACCCGCTCTCCCAGATTGCTGCATTAATGGTGGAAGCATTCCGCACATTACAAAATGGCGGAACACAGCGGCCGCAGCCGGAAATGTCCGGCCCAGCACGACCCGCAGCGCTCGACACGTCATACGCCGGCGGAGCTACATCGGACCTCGCTTCCCACGGCCACAAGCGAAAGGATGCTAGCCGCCACTACGCTGTAGGGCCCGGTCTTACGCCCCCTGCCCCCGCAGCGCCCGGTGCATTACATGGCAGCCCAGCTGCTTACAACCTCACTCCCCGCGGGCTCGAACGGAATGACTATAGTTACAATTCTGTAGCGCTCGGCGCTACAGTCTCTGGCCCCGCACCCCTCGGCCCGGCACCCCTCGGCCCGGTTACCATCGACCCAGCGACACACGTTCCCGAACAAGCAAGTACGGCCGCCTGGGATTCTAGAGCACGAGCTGTTACGGCAGCGGCTCTAGCCACAAATACCGACACGACACGGAGCACAGTAGCCTCTGCGGATTCCAAGAAAGAAATAATCCGTCGGATGCGAGCAGAGTTGCAAGAAATAAGAAAACAAAACAGGCAGATCGAGCAACTGATCGCCGCGTCTGGGCTCCCTTTGCTGTTGAGCACTGACACAAACCCGGAAGTGCGCAGCCTTGCACCGCCCGATCCCGAAGTATCCGGCTCTGCTCACGGCCCTGCTATAGGCGGGCCCCATCTACACAACAATGACTGCTTCCCTGAAGTGTGCAGCCTCGCACAGCCCGACCCCGAAGTGTCTGGCTCTGCACACGGCCCTGCTATAGGCGAGCCCCATCCACTCGACAACGACGGCTGCCCTGAAGTGTGCAGCTGCGCATTGCCCGACCCCGAAGTGTCTGGCTCTGCTCACGGCCCTGCTATAGGCGGGCCCCGTCTCCATGACAACAACTGCTGCCCTGAAGTTTGCAGCTGCGCATTGCCTGACCCTGAAGTGTCTGGCTCTGCCCACGGCCCTGCTATAGGCGGGCCCCATCCACTCGACAACGACGGCTGCCCCGAAGTGTGCAGCTGCGCATTGCCTGACCCTGATGTGTCTGGCTCTGCTCACGGCCCTGCTATAGGCGGGCCCCGTCTCCATGACAACAACTGCTGCCCTGAAGTTTGCAGCTGCGCATTGCCTGACCCTGAAGTGTCTGGCTCTGCCCACGGCCCTGCTATAGGCGGGCCCCGTCTCCATGACAACAACTGCTGCCCTGAAGTGCGCAGCCTCGCATTGCCCGACCCCGAAGTGTCTGGCTCTGCTCACGGCCCTGCTATAGGCGAGCCCCATCTACATGACGATGACTGCTGCCCTGAAGTGCGCAGCCTCGCACAGCCCGACCCCGAAGTGTCTGGCCCTGCTCACGGCCCTGCTATAGGCGGGCCCCATCTACCCAATGTTGTCTGCTGCCCTGAAGTGTGCAGCTGCGCATTGCCCGACCCCGAAGTGTCTGGCTCTGCTGACGGCCCTGCTATAGGCGGGCCCCATCTCCACAACAATCACTGCTGCCCTGAAGTCTGCAGCTGCGCATTGCCCGACCCCGACGTGTCTGGCTCTGCTGACGGCCCTGCTATAGGCGGGCCCCATCTCCACAACAATCACTGCTGCCCTGAAGTCTGCAGCTGCGCATTGCCCGACCCCGAAGTGTCTGGCTCTGCTGACGGCCCTGCTATAGGCGGGCCCCATCTCAACAACAATCACTGCTGCCCTGAAGTCTGCAGCTGCGCATTGCCCGACCCCGAAGTGTCTGGCTCTGCTGACGGCCCTGCTATAGGCGGGCCCCATCTACTCGACAACGACTGCCGCCCTGAAGTGTGCAGCTGCGCATTGCCCGACCCCGAAGTGTCTGGCTCTGCTCACGGCCCTGCTATAGGCGGGCCCCGTCACAACAACTGCTGCCCGGAGGTGCGCAGCCTCGCACCGCCCGATCCCGAAGTATCCGGCGTTGCACATGGCCCTGCTATAGGCGAGCCCCACCGAAACAACAATTGCTGCATTGAGATGTGCAGCCTCGCACTACCCGACCCCGAAGTGTCCGGCTCTGCACGCAGCCCTGCTATAGGCGGGCCCCACCGAAGTGATGATAATTGCTGCATTGAGATGTGCAGCCTCGCACTACCCGACTTCAAAGTGTCCGGCTCTACACGCAGCCCTGCTGTAAGCGGGCTCTACCGAGACATCAATAACTGCTGCACTGAGATATGCAGCCCCGCACTGCCTGACCCCAAAGTGTCCGGCTCTAAACGCAGCCCTGCCATAAGCGGGCCCCACCGAAGAGATAATAGCTGCCGCACTCAGGTGTACAGCCTCGCACCAGCCGACCCCAAAGTGTCCGGCTCTGCACGCAGCCCTGCTATAGGCGGGCCCCGCCGAGGAGACGATAGCTGCCGCACTCAGGTGTACAGCATCACACCATCCTGGCCACAGACCCGATCCCGCAGGATTATACGCGGATCCCAGAAGCCCGCTGTCTTCTCAGGAGACGCGACATCGCCCCGTCTATTATTCCCGATGGGGGGAGCGTTTCCGGCCGCCGTGGACAACGACGAACACGTCTGGATGAAAATTAGTCCAGTTTCACTGCACGGGGGGAGTGTAACCGACGTGATCGTTTGATCGTAATTATCATGATTCTTGGGATTCTAATTTTGCGACATTATGTTGATACAAGCCATAAGTGCGGGAAACACCGATTTATTCTAATCCATAATACGGTACCCGAGGTCTGTTTACCTGAGGGTAATTTACAAACGCCCGGCTTTAAATCCCGGGAATTTCGCAGTCGCCAGAAAAAGGCAGTTACGGGGATTAACAGCGAACTAATTAAAAGCCACCGAGCCACAGTTCGTAGTTTACGAAGGAACCCGAAGAATAGTTCGGATGTGATTAAAAAGGGGGACTTTGGCCGAAGCAAAGTCAGTAGTGAACAGAGACGAGTGAGTAGAGACCGTCCGGCCAGTGGTCGTAGTCGAGACTCCCGTCTCCTACAAAGCAAGCAGGCCACTTGCATCCCCAGCCTGAGACGCTGCGAGAAAACTCGGCAGGAACCGCCGAACCCCAACGCCCACCGTTCGAGTGCAGTCGAGTGCCCTTCGCCTCCTGCCCTCCAACGCCGTGATCTCATCAAGGCACATATCCACCACCGCAGGAGTCACACTCGGACGAGCAATCGTGACTCATACCCAGTCACATCTTGTAACCAAAGAAAGTCTTTCATTTCTCCTGCCTCCCACCTGAAGGATTCCTGAACCTGCCTCAAGGATAGTCGGCCCCGTACCCCCAGAAGCATAGAAAGTGACTTGACCAGCACCCTACATGTTTACAGTCTTGTAACGACAATGGTCGCTTACAGGGCTTTAATGTTTAAATTGTCTAGTTTTATCTAAACCACGAATAATTAAAGAGGTGATTTCAATCATCTGAGATAATATTAACAAACCTCAAATGAAATATGAAACAAAAAAGAGACGGAAAATAAATTTAAAAAAGTAACTGTCGCATCTGGGAATAAAACCCAACAATTATTTTTTACCGAAAGCACTCTAGCCACTGAACTTATGAAGATCTTATTAGTTTTAGTCATTTTTATTGATATCATACCTCAATTTAAAAATTACAAATTTCATCTTCAATTAATTCCCAGACTGCTGTCTTTTTTGTATGATTGTAAAGTTCTGCCCGAATTTATTTTCAATCTTGATAGTGTCTCAGATATACCTATGCATTTTTTTATTTATTCTGCAGTGATTTTAAAATTAACCATATTTTTAGGGTAACCGGACAATTCATCACAGTGATAAGTAGGCACACTCTTGAAAAATGATATAAAGTCTTGAAAAATTATGAAAAAAAACTTGGTCAACTAGGTTAGGTTTTTAGGGTAGCTTTTTTCACACTTTTAATGACTTTATATCATTTTTCAAAAGTTTTCCGATTTATCACTGTGCCGAATTGTCATGAAACCGTTTTATTAAAGATTATATTCAAATACCTGGGTTAATACCTAGCAATTCCTTGTGGGTCTACTACCTACAAGTATAACCGTATTGTTAGATTTTGCGTATTTTTAAGAATTTTCATCCGAGACCTAATATAAAAGGGGCTACTTTATAGGCAGTGACGAAGCAGCGAAAAAATACCCCAGACAATACCTTTCGTGCAAGTTATCACTAAGAATGGCTAAGCTGCTGGTTGTTGTAGCCTCCTGGTTAGAATTACCTAAGCCACGTCAAATATCCAGATAACCGCTTTATTTATGCATATTGCAAGCCAATTACTGGTATAAATTTTCCATATTTTCAACTAAATAAACACAGACAATCTTTTGAAAGAAATCCAACATTATATTATTATTATTTTGCTAGTAAGTTTACCTAATTAATACATGTAACCAAAGAAAAGCACTGCCTTTTAGACGCTGACACAAACGAGTCGTCCCTTGACGCCCATTGCACACACATTAGGTTTGAATGAAGAGAATAGATTCGACATTTGAATATGTCGTGTATATCATTTTGCATACTCAGTTCCTGCATTTGACTCATTATACTGGTGAGGTCGTTGTCGCGCACGTTTCGCGGCTTATAATTCGCCCGTATTTTTAAAAGTGAAGATTGATTTTTTGTATGTGATTTTAATATTGTTTATATTTTAATGTGGGTAAAGTAGTAGGCTATATTATTACTCTAAGGGTAGATATTGCCTTTGTGCCTATATGGACGGCATGCCGCTGTTTATAGATTGTTTAACATATTTTCTCATGCGTATGTACCCTTTTTTTAAGTTACTAAATAAACTAGGGTAAAATAACCAGCAAAACGAGTTAATAAAACACCTTGGGGTGAATAAAAACCTTGAATTATCTTTTAGATGAAAACAAATTACAACTAAAGAGAGAGGAAAGGAGTCGTAAAAATACTCGTTTAAAGTGTAGGACATTCTTTCGGTAAGGATATTTAGATTGGTGTAAATTTAAAAAATTTATGGGATCGTCACTTTGTAAGGGAAACCCTTTTTGAAAGGGAGCTTTGTTTATTTTGGGTACTAGGAAGTTTTGTGTAAAACTTGAGAGTTGGACAGCACTCAAAAATGGCCTTAAGCATCACTTAGTATTTTGTTAACTCAAGCAATTCCGCAAATGAATTATATGTAAATTATATACGGGTTAATTATATAAATCTATTAGGTTTCAAAAGGCAAAAATCCTCATTCTCTAATCTTTACTAATATATGAATTTGATGATATTTAATATATGAATTTGATGATGCATTATATGAATTTGATAAAATTTCTTATATGAAGTCGATGATATATCGTATAACATATTGATTACACATGAAGTTGATGATATGAATCTATTGACACATTATATAAATTTGATGATATTTAACACACGAATTTGATGATATACAATATACGATTTCGATGACATTAATTTGATAATATGTTTATAATATTGATTACACGAGTATTTGCTGATATATGAATTTGGTGACATCCGAATTTGATCATATATGCTTTTGAGAATATATGAATTTGATGATATACGAATTTGATGATATACGAGAATTTGATGATACATGAATTCGATGATGTTATAAGAAGTTGACTATATATATTTTTTTCTTGCAGCTGACCCTCGACAGTTTCACCCTCGGACGCTTCGTGTCCTTCACTGCCGAGGGTTGCCCGGACGGCGCCCTTCAGATCGGAGAGCTGGGGCGGCCGCTGGTGGGCGGATCCTGGTGCGGCACCTCCTGGGGCCCGGCCGTCTACTACAGTGAGACACGCTCCATCACCCTCACCGTCAAGCTACTGAGACTGTCCAAAGACCAGACGGGGTACAACTTCGATTTCAGGATGGAGTACAAGGTGCTGCGGAGGGAGCTGGCCACTGTGCGGTATGGCGGGGCGGAACCAATGGGTATGTAAAACTGATTATTAATTAAAATAAAATAAACTTTCTTTGATAGAAAAACATTTAACGTGTACCATTATAATACTGATTTAGATAATTTATAAACAGGGGAACATTTATTTTGTTTTAAAAACGTATGCAAACCAACTACGTACCTATATAAAACTTGTACAAACCTAACCACGTACCTATATAAAAACTTGTACAAACCTAGCCGTAACCACGTACCTATATAAAAACTTGTACAAACCTAACCACGTACCTATATAAAAACTTGTACAAACCTAACCACGTACATAAATAAAAACTTGTACAAAACTAATCACGTAACTATATAAAAACTTGTACAAACCTAACCACGTACCTATATAAAAACTTGTACAAACCTAACCACGTACCTAAATAAAAACTTGTACAAACCTAATCACGTATCTATATAAAAAAAACTTATACGCACCTAACCACGTACCTAAATAAAAACTTGTACAAACCTAATCACGTATCTATATAAAAAAAACTTATACGCACCTAACAACGTACGTACATAAAAAATATAGTTTTGATTGTGATGGTTTGGCAATAAAAAGTAGAAATTTTATAGAATGAAACTAAATTTACTCATCACTATGGGGCAACGCCAAACAACTCGTTTTGTTTTTGAAATTTGTTATTTACGTTGAAATTTATTCACATTCAAGTCATAACCACTCCACCACGGCTGTGGTTGAGTGGTTACGATCCTCGGCTACGAATTTGGAGGTCAAGGGTTCAAATCTCAGCGTGCGAAAGTACATTTTGTTTGAATAATTTGTGTTATTTCACAATGTATTAATTAAAAATAATATAAAGCATATTAGCGGCACGTTTCAGAGTGGTGGATACTTTCAGTATCGCCCCGGTGTAAGATAATCATTTAGAATCGAAACATTGCTTGTAATGGCTTTAGCCGTGTTTGGTGACCAGATCTGAATAGCTAGATACTTCCCCACCTTCGTCTTCCCATCTCCTTCCCCTCTCTCACTACCTTCAGCCTCACAACATACTCAAATTAGGGATGCCATAGTCTCACTGGCTCCAGACGGCTGGGAGCAGCCAAGACTCTTCTGCGGTACTCACATTCAAAAAAAGATATCTTTAAAGTAATAAGGCAAAACAATATAACTCGAGTACATTTCATCAATTTAATTTATAATTTTAATCTATCTATTTTGATTTAACGTCTTATAAATTGGTATTTTGATAAAGGTACATATATATTTCAGAATAAAATCGCCTTTCCATGTCTCCCTTACAAAGTGTTAAATAATAAAAAAAAAATTAAAATACAAAATTGTCTTAGAATGTGAGTTAGAATCATCTCCTTTTGGAAAGTACCACTAATTTTTGAGTCAGAAATTTGCACTTGGGCCAATCTGCTTTTTTTATCATAATTTCATTTTCCTATGAGCCATCTTGGTGTTGTTATTTAAACATTGTAAACGATCGCAGCGCCCTCCATGTGTGTCTACTATTTAATGTCAGACTGTAATTCAATTTTTTTGTTGTTCAGAAAATGTCAGTTTCTAATATGAAATCATTTCCATAGATAACAACATACCCTACGCTCCGCAAGGAAACTACACTCGGATGCAAGAAAACCACGATGATGCAGATCACCCACCGCTTCCGCCTCCCCGCCAAGAGTACTACCTCGGGGATCTCATATCCGGCACCTACTGCTCCCGCATCTTCAGCGACTGCGACCGCAAAATCTGCAGACTCCAATCCCCGAACTTCCCAGGAGTATACCCTAGAAATCTAACATGCTACTACGCTGTCAGACAGCACGAGGTCCCGCCTGGAAAACATGCTTTAATCACGGTGAAACAGAAAAAAGGACAATTGATTTCAATCAGAAGTCAGTCCGCTTTATATGCTCCAACTCAGCAGCAGCAACAGCAAACCAACATCCACGTCAGAACTCTGAAGGTTTGGACGGAATGTGATGATGTGCAGGACTATGTGACCATCTATGACGGGTACACAACGAGAGATCCGGTTATTTTGAAGTTTTGCGGGGGAGGCGAAGCTGTTCCAGAAGCTGTGTCCAGTGGGCCAGAGTTGTTGGTTGAATTCACGACTTCGCCTTATGGGACGTTTCTACATCCAGCGCCTATACAATCTCTACACGGGTTCCAGTTAGAAGTTGAGGTGAGATTTCAACAAACTTCCTATTAATTTAGCATTACCTTAATATTATTATGATCGTCGTCTATTACCTCTCCGATCATCAAAGTTGAACAGACAGCTTATATTAAAAAATTCAACGAATTTTACGAGTAACGGATGTATTTTCTACTAGGAGAGCCTGTCCACTATCCTGCGTGGCAAGAAAATTACTTGAATACTTTTTTTTTAACTTTGCAAGTTGTGAAGTTAAACTATTTGTGCACGTATTTAATAAGGAACTCCAGTGAAAAATATTATGACTTTAAAAATATATATTCATATAGATCAGCAAACGCCGATTCTGATATCTTTTATCAGAATTTATAAATCGTTATTTAAAAGTGAATAAATAATCATCTCATCAAAACACCTTGATATGTTGGTACCATTGCATTTGGAACATCTGACGTCACGTGTGTATTCTGCTTTTGGATTAGTATGGAGATTTTTATTTTTCGATTTTGTTATGTATTTTAAATATCTATTGTTTTTTAGCTTTGGTGAAATTTAAACTTAATTTGGGTGATTTTAGGCCCTATAATTATTAATAAATGAAATAAAAATAATTGTAATTTGTTGTTCAATATTAAAAAAAATATATATTAATAATAACAGAAATTTGAGTATTCATGATCAAAAAAATTGTTAATATGGATATTTTGACCATGTTAATGCTCAATACTATTATTATTCTTCCAGTTAAAGTTTCTGAAAAAACGGTACATAATGTTATTACTTATGTTTAGTTATGGTTTACTATGAATAGATTATAAAATTATGTACGGTAAAGCTCATCCTTGTTTTGACATTTGACATTTTAACATCAAAACTGATCAAAACCGACCGGCCATAGATTTGGAGCGTGTTGACGGCCTTTGAAAAATTGAAACTTTAAAAATGATTTTAACCATGAAAACTGACTTCAGACAATAAACGAAATATACTGGTATTTAAGTTTATTGATAATAAAAAATTCAACTAGACTTCCTTATTGTCCCCGCGGAATTTTCTGAATTATTATAATTTTTTTTTTAATGTGCCTTTCCTCTCAGTACCGCTAAATTTATCAAAGAATATCAACAAACAGGCAACGTTCAACGCGTTAAATAAATAGAAACAAACCCATATTAATAACTACGAAGGCCACCAACTACCAAATTTCATTACTGATCTTTAAAAAATCACATAATTCTAGCCTCTTTGACGCAATCTTTAATATATAACTCAGGAACCAAATTAAAAATAATGGTAACGATTCGATATCTAATTTTATGTTCTAAAATTTGGCATTTACGAAAAAACGTTTAGTGCTTTCGAAAAATGTTAAGTACAGTAGTTTCAGTGTTCCGCCTTATTTGAGCCGCTGTATTTAATGTTCCACGAGGAGCATTATTCGCTCTCCGCGTCTTAACTCTTAACTTTGCAGCCAGAGGATTCCTTTATTTATGTACCGAGTGTTTGGAACTTTGTTGGCAGTAACGACTTAGCAAACTCCACAACTTTACGGAAAACCTTTTATATTATTTACTGTAATCGTATTAAAGTGTGTTCCACGAATAATCGAACAAATCTGAATAAAGGATGGGTAATATTAACAAAATTCTCAAAATTATGTTAGGTGTAACTAACTAACTCACCAAGTATCACGTTGTTTCTCCGCAGGGGTAGGCAGAGAGGACGGATCGCCAAACAACTCGATCTTGGCATACACTTGATTCATTCTCATTCATACATCGTTTCATATGTTTTCTTCTATTATTCCGACTTCTGACATGGCCAGACTCAAGTATTTGATTAACTTGATAGTGGCATGTCTTCCTCGGACGTCCCCGGCTTCTTCTTCCATTCACATTTGCGTCATATATTCTCTTTACACTCCTTTCTTTGTTCATTCGCACTACATGCCCGAACCATCTAAGCGTCCCTTTCTTAATCTTGCTCATTACGCATACATCAGCCTTGCATTCTTTCGAATCTCAACATTTTTCACACGATCATACATAGTTTTACCACACATTCATCTAAGAGATCTCATTTCTACAGCATTCAGTCTACTTTCATCCTTTCTCTATCAGTTCCATGCCTCACTGCCTTAGATCAGGGTTGGTATCAGCATTCCATTGTGGACTGCTAGTTTCGCTTCTTTGGACAACTTTTTGTTTGTGCCAACCGCGTTCAGTCCTCCGTTAACGGAGTTTCCTGCATTCACCCTTATTTCAATATTCCTATCAGTCTTTCCATCTCTCGTAAACTTGTTAGGTATATAAGTACTGAAATTTTTTTAAAGTACCTACGTATACAGCATGGCAATTATACGAGTTTATATACATCTATTTTATTGGAACTGAAACCGTTCATTACTATCGCAAAACAAAAGTTTTTAACATTTGTTGTTTGTTTGTCAGAAAACAGTCTAGAAATGATTTTTCGGTTACAATTTTACTGTGTATTTATTTATTAATTGTTTCAATATATTATAAAATAATAAATCAATACATAGTGCAACACGGGAAGTGATTTACTGCATGTTTCAGCGTTGTTTAGTTCAGTAGAATTTCTAGCGAGGAAGCTTGTCTCCAACTTGGAATGTGTTTCAAATGAACCGTTGAAATTACTTATGACTGGTCGTGTCTGTTAACAATTATTAATGATTTCGTACATATTTAAATAATATTTTAATATACTACACTGACTTAGAAATAACATACAACACAACGAGCGTACTATCGGCGATTTCGAAATAAGTAGTATACCAGCGAGAGTTTGCTGTTTTGAACGTTTTACGTTATATCACAAATATCCCATCGATTCTTCCACATCAATAGGAAAATGCTTTTACACATTATCATAAAAGGGTAGAATCGCATCAGTAAAGCAATTTTCGGAATGCCTATCCTATTTGTGGGAAAGTTAACGCACTGCTTCCTAGCAAATAGGGGTGTGAACTGAATTTTTATTACATTATTTTCCAAAAAAATGGTTTGATTACTGAAGAATTCGTTCTTGCCGCAAAGGTAAAGGATTCTCCACGCATAATCCCCATAGAAGATATAGTCCAAGAGAGATCTGGCTGGGTGGAATTCTTATAATGACTACGCTTTTTGCAGGTTAAATTCGTGGATCAACAGAGCCCAACCTACGCGCGCAACAAGCGAGCCTGCGAATTCTGGCTGCGCGGCACCGGCAAGGGGGTGCTGGAGAGCCCCCAGCACTCCCTTACCCCCAACACCACCTGTCTGTACCACCTGCAGGGCATCGACACCTCCGTGCCCTCCTCGCCGGGCCCCATGCGCCCGCTGGCGCCTTATCCCTGGCGCAGGCCGGGCTTCGCATACCCCCCGCCCAGGTTCCGGGTGTGGATGTCTGTGCTGAAGTTCCACGTGACGTCCGCCATAGGGCCACAGCTGCCAGAGGAAGAGATCTGCGCCAGTCATCTCAATGTGTGGGATGGACCGCTCAGGATCGCGCCGGGATGCAGTGATATATTTTGGTAAGGAAACCGTTTTACCCATAGATAAACCCTTCACTCTGTGCAGAAACGGTTTGATAGATTCGCCTATCTTTACAGATTGCAATCTTTGGAGCATAGGCGTCAGGTGGGAATGCTGTCCTTATTCTACCGGTATTTCAATGGAAGATGCTCTGAGGAACTTTGATCCTTTCTGCACCGGGGAAGAGTTGAGAAACACACCAAACGCGCACCCAACATTTGTATACGGTTGACATTTATTACATGAGTACAGGTCGCTTCTACGATCCTTTCTAGTGTTCAACAGCTCAGCTGTGGAATGATTTGCCGGCCTCTGTATTTCCACCCTCCTACAACATGGATCTCTTCAAGACCCAGGTTCACTCCTTCATATCTCCTAAAAGACACTCCACACAACATCCATAAATATGACATAGGCCTTGATCAAGAGTTAAAAGTGCTTGGGGGCGATTTAACATAATTTTGTGCGATAGGGATAATTTGTGCACTTTATTTATTAAAAACAATAATAATAAATAATAATTCAGTGCTTTTTATTGAGATTTACGGTCGATGCAATTTAATGGTTAGTTTCATAAAATTCGAAAAGATTTCGCGGCATGAACTTTCTTTGGCATGTGACTTTCCGAATGGTAAGAATCAACAACATTTATTGGTTTGTCCTTAAAATTTTCGCCTGCGGCAATTTCTTTTTACGCGCCATGATTGATAATTTATTAACACCAATACATTTCAACATCATTTTTAAAATGTTACAAATAGGTACGTCATATAGTTTTAACATAATAGCCAGCTCGTGCTTAAACTTGTTGGAGGTCATGTGGAGAATGTCCACATTTCCTACGAGGCAGTTAATTAATCTAGTAAGTCTTCCCAGAGACATCACCATTGGTAAATTAGTTCTGCACCTGGGAAGAAACAGAAGCATGTATTGGCGGCTCGCGTGAAATTATTAGAGACATAAAATCCTATTTCAGCCAGGGTGTCAGGTATTAATAATACACCGTTCAAGAGTTTATGAGCCATAAGCAGTAATGCTATATTCCTCCTAGAACTTATGCTGCAGATACCCAGAATTCCCGGGAGAAATGCTGTTGGAAACAGCCATGGATAAAAACCGAACTCTCTCGTGTAGAGGAATCGTAAGAATTTCTTTTGAATTTTCTCGACCATTTGTGCATAGACGGCTCTCTCTGTTTTCTGGCCCCCATTCCTGAGATCCACTCTCGAGAATGCTATGCACCAAACTAAAGTAAAGCAGTCTTATAACAAGTTTTTTTTATTACAATATATATATTTTTTTTTAATTTTACAAGAGAAAAAATACAATTCAAAAAGTCCCGATGAACTACTTTTTTGTATTTTTTCTAACGGGAGCTTGTTATTTAAAACATAAAATTTACTGACAAGGTTACAAGGTTCGTCAACTCCTTTGAACTGTGTATGGCAAACCCCAATTTTGTGACTATAATACTACATAAATACACGGGGGGACTAAAGAAAGATATAATTGAAAAGAGGACAAATGGGAGAAAAGGGTTGGGAACCTCTGCGCCAGAGATTGCCAAGTATAAATTAAAAGTAGCTCTCTCTTACAGCACATTAAGGACGAGCAACCAAATTAGGCGCTAAACCTCACTTTGCATGATGCTAACGCAAGCAATACAACGAATAATATATCTGAAATTTTATACGGGTAGTTAGGAAAATATCTAAGATTTTCAATGACAAAAATTCTCAAACTGTAGTCTATTGAATTCAATGCCAAAATATCCGAAAATGTGTCCATTTAGAAGACCAATAAAGGCATTTTCGAGCGTTTTACCTAAAATTCTAGTACGTATTTAATACAGAACTTAAAAGTTTCCTGTCTAAGAATTTACCATCTTAAAACGTATGGCTTTTCCCAACTACCCGTGAGGAATTTATAGATAAATCATTCGCAGTATTTCTCGCGTTAGCAAAATAGCAAAGTGTGTATTTTTGAGTGCCCCCCCTTAAACTTGCAGATTTTTTTTCATGTTTTTAATTACATGGGTATATAGTTACTATATGTTTAATCAGTGCGTTGCATGCGATGTATATTTTGGCATTTTTATTGCATACTTTCCGTGTCAGTAAATACAGTTAGGGTAGTTAGTACCACTTATTAGTGGATGAGAAGTAAACATTGTAAGTTATTATTACACTTCACTCTTTGAGAGCTTTTCTTTTGTGTTGTGCTGAATAGAAAATGCCGACACGTTCTTATAAATCGAAGTAGGTACTCTATATAAGTGCTCCATCAAATGCAAATCCATTTCTTTATATTTTACATTACGCTAAAAATATGTTTTAAATTCTCGTAATGCATGGAATACAATAAACGGGTGTAATACCTAAGCATCACTATCAAAGAGAATGAAAAAAAAAGTGAAATCTCTATGCATAAAAATTAATGTTTGTCTGTGTATCCTCGATTTTCTCGGTTTAGCTGAAAATAGAACAGTTTGTTCTAGTGCCGGGAAGGTTTAGAGAGTAGTTTGAATGAAATCCGTTATTTAAAACTGTTGCTATAACGTTTTAAAATTAGTTTGAAAACATTGAACCCGCCAATTTGTGTAAAATTATGGGCTAACCATGGGTAAACTACTTTGGTTAGCCACAGATTACATATTCAAAAGAAGAAGGTTTGTTTGGTAGAATATTTTCAAAATGGAAAACACAAGTAGGTACCTACTTAAGAACTTTATTATTTAGATATATTTTGAAAAAAATAAACGTTTGAGATGAAATAAAATTTTCAAATGAACGTTTCTTTGTTGATTTTTATTCCAGTAGTAAGTTGGCACTATGCATTATTTATCCACCGTGAATCCATCTTTTCAATTTACAATTTATACCCCGAGGGTCGGTATTTTGGTGGCTTTTTAAGCCCGGCTTTAGAGAAATTTACGTTCATCTAGTTGCTATTGACTTATAAAATTCCTGAGTAGGCATACTGAAATACCGGCACTAAATAAAACAAAATTTGCACATTGTTTAAATTCGACGGCCTCCGTGGTTGAGTGGTTATGATCCACGGTTACGAATCTGGAGTTCGTGGGTTCAAATCTCGTGCGTGCGCAAGTAAATTGTATTTGTTTAATTTGTGTTATATCACAATTTATTCTTTTAAAATAATATCGCCCTGGTGAAAGACCACCATTCAAAATTGAAAGTTTTCTTGAAATGACTTTAGCCATGTTTGGTGACGAGATCTGAATAATCAGCGACTTCCCTACCTTCCATATCCCCACAACCTTCAGCCTCACAACATACCGTAATTGGGGATGATATACTCTCACTAGCTCCAGACGGTTGGGAACAGTTGGAACTCTTGTGCAGTACTAACATTAGAAAAAAAAGAAATAATATAGTGGAATATCATAAATTAATACACAATAATTTTTTTATTAGCGAAATGTTTGTAAGATTTACTTATTTCAAACACACTTTATTAAACAATAAAATGTAAGAAAGCTTTGACTGCCCAACTAGGAACAAATTCCGTTTTAGGACAGTCAAATTGACAAGTTTAGTTCATATTAAGTGCCATTATACAAAAATAGAAGGGAAAAAAAGCTAGTATTGACATAGTATGGTAATATAATATATCTAGAAAAAAGAGAAGTATTAATTATATTACCCCCTAAAGCCCTTCCCTCATGGTTTCAGAAAATCCTTCGACCTCCGGTGATGTGTCCTCATTGTACATTTAAAAAAAAAAATGGTCTTTCTGTGACTCTGTAGGCAATCACGTAAAAGAGGAGTAATGTGACAATATTTGGTGGCGCCGCATAGTAGACGAGCTGCTGTCTTCTGGGTAATGCAATCCACATAAATTCAGTTTTGCTTGCATTCATCTTAAGCCTATTCGCATACATCCAGTTTGACACCTCATCAATACAGTATGCAACAGATGACCTATGATCATCCGCTTTGCAAGGATCACAAATTTTAAGAAAAAGTAATCATCTGCATAGCTGTGACAAATTAGTCCTCGTGAAGAAATTAATGATTCCAGATCACTTGTGTGCAATATAAACAAAAGAGGACCTAGAACAGACCCCTGTGGCATACCATAACATAAAGAAAATTCGCAGATTGTTGACGCGTGTTCTGTTGGGTATTGGGAATTTCACGTATATTTTTTTAATTATATACTGTTATAAAAAATATAAGACTGGAGGTTGTGTGAAGGAGATGGAAAGGAGGAAGGTTGGGAAAGAGCGGTTACGGGAGACAGTTCATTGGTTTAGACTTACCCCGAGGGTGGTGTCTCGACAGGGAGCTCGGCTCTGGACCTTCGACTAGCTCAGTTTCGGCAGGCCAAGAAGCTCCACTGCAGGGCCGTAGACCGACAGGCAGTCTTATAATTGGGGTCGGGGACTCTAATACTACGCCAAATGAATTTACTAAATGCTTTCAGACTCAGAGTTTATTCAGGGGAAGGTACAGACATGGTAAGTTATGCTACAATAATCAAAAGCTAGCCTAACCTCAAATGGAATTTACGGGGGATTATTCTCTCTGATATTTTCTAAACGGGCATGATAACGGGGACTCGAATAAGTTACAACACAAAAGAGGAAATACAAAGTCAGCTTACAGTCATGATTGTGGCGGCAGAAGGATCCTAGTAGAAGCTTCGGGCTTGGACCTCAGTTCACTGAAGTTAAATTACATTTACGAGAGAGTCACCATGTACCGGAGCTCTTTGGTTATACTAATGCAATCTCGCACAGTGGGTGTTAATCCAGCATGCATGATAACATGGTGCTACAATTTGCGGCTGCCCAAAATGGCTGCTCGCGCGTTCTTTTAGAGACGCAGTAGGCGGCGGACCAGAGATGTCATCTGGAAGCCGGGTGAGGAGGAAGTGCCGGCGCGTGGGCGTGCAAGCTGCCGTTATGGCAAACGTGGCGCTCGCGTCGTTGTTGTTGACGAGTGGCTAGAGTCTTTTTTAGGATCTTTCTGTCGTTACGTAACAATACGGTTTGTTACCGATACCTCCATATTATGATCTACGATTATCTTGCCATTTTTAACGTTAAGAGGAACGGCTGCGCTGCCTGTTTCACACATAACTTAATTTTAGATTTGAGGCCAAAATACCCATCCAAACTGAATGAATTTTTTTTAATTAAAGGTTTAGTAAATATCTGGTACGTATGAGAAGTATTTTTTTTGTTTTGTTTTAAATTATGAAGTATACGAGTATATAGGAAAAAAACCGTAATTTTAGAGGCAACTTAGACAATTATTTGCGGGTATATCTTTTTTTTTTTTTTTTAATTTTCATATTTGCTATGTAAATGTGATTATGTAAATAAAAATATAAAAACAAAATATTTTAAAAAAAACCTTTTTTCGGGTCGATATTTTAAATTATATAACGGAAATTTTGTATACCAAAGTAAATTGTTCGTTTTTAATTTAATTTAAAGTCCGCTATAATGCTTATTTTGATATGTTTTTATTTTATATACATTATATTTTCAAATCAGATGGGGTAAAACTTTTTTTTAATTCACCTTTAGCCCCCAAATAATTATTAAAGGTGCCTCTAAAACGCGAAAAATCAATTCCTTTAATGGCCTATATTTCGTAATGTAAAACAAAAATAAATAAATTACTTCTAATCCGTACTAAATATTTACTATACTTTTTGATGAACAAAAAAAAGATCATTAGGTTTAAGTGAGAATTTGGACCTCAAATCCAAAATTTAGTTTTGTATGAAAGGGGCCGCGCAGTCGTTCCTCTTAAGTACCTTCCCAAAATATTATTACTTCTTTAATCGCAACTATATCTTTATGTAAGTAATGATCGCGCAATGCCCTGACTTTAAAATGAATAGACCTTCCCTAACGTACTATTTCGACGGCTGTTTTGTTTCGCGTGATTTTGACTGCGGTAAGTAAATTATAAAACATTTATTAAAGAGTTCTAAACACTCTATTCGGTTTCTATAAACAAGCCAAGCCTTTTTACTTATTTTCCGTTTTACTTAAATTGTAAATTTTAGAAAAGTGTTTCATTAAAACAATTTAAAATACGCCATTTCTTCATTGATTTAGGATTGTATTTTTAAAATCGGAGGCTCTTTTATAATACCCTCGTGAACAGAGGTTGCTTTTTTATGAATATTGTAAAAGGTAGTGTTGCGTGTGAGCCTCCAGCCCAACATTCCCCTTTCCTTTCATTATCACACCGTGTATTCTCTCGGTGCTCTTGGTGAATCAAATATGCCGACACGAGCGGATAAATATTCCAAAAGAATCCTTGCAGCATCCATTTCGAAGGGTATTTTTAAAGATTCATCTCCCATGCTCAAGGCGCATGAATACCATTATCTTCTGGCTGTTGTTTCTGTTTCCACATGATTTTTTGGAAAACCTTTGAATAGAGGCGGTGAACATCGAAATTGCATTATGATATTTTATTCCAATCCGATACACCCTTTCTTATCATTCAATACAGCTTAAGGTAGAAATATTTTTGGCAGAAATGATAGATTTATTGGAAAAAATGTCTTAGCATTTATTTTACTCTTTCGGTTTTTGTGGAGAGTAAACGGAGAACTGCTGAACTAAATTAAATCAGTTTATTCCGTTGGTATGAATACAAATAAATGTTCGGAGGGTAGTCGGAAATGTAATTTAATCCATGGTTTCTTAAAAAAACCCAGAAGATGCTTTCAAGTAAATAAGTATCAAGGTACCTCATGATAATAGGGTTTATTTATTATTTTAAAATATTTTATGGAAAAATGTCAGCTAGAAAAACAGCGCCAATATTATAATAAAATTACTTCAAAAGATTTGTAGTCACTCAGTGGCGCCATTAATAAATGAATAAGAAGAACTTTGTTTATACCACTTTTTTAATATTTAAATATCAACATGTTTCGAAAGCAAATCTTTCCTCATCAGGATACTGTATTTTTAGTATATTATTTATCCTGATGAGGATAGCTTTGCTTTCGAAACATGTTGATATTTATGTATTTAAAAAAGTGGTGTAAACAAAGTTATTCTTACTAATTTATTTATAATAAAATATTATCTTCTTGCTGGGTACTGCTCAGTGGCGTGCATTGTTCTATGACCAAAGGTAGGCTGTGTGTACTTTTCAACGTTCGGGTATAAATTTTGCAGTGAATTAAAAACAGTCATAACAGAATAACTGAGAGTGCAAGTTCCTTAAAGTCATGAAAAATATACATTTTGATCAAACTTTAAACTTTTTCTATTATTTTTAATATGTTTTTATGGTTCGTTTTTATTATGGTGGGGACAGTTTTTCAGTTTTTATGGACTGCACGCCACTTTGCTACTGATCGGCTTTATCGGAGTTTAGTTTCTTCTCATTTAACTGTTGAAAATTAGAGAATAAACAAACACGCATAATATAAAGGTAAGCGAATATTTCAAAGTTTCATGACTCGTAATGAAAATGGGTTGGCGAATTGAAAGTGGCGTTATGCGAATAATAATTCCCGACAGAAAAAGCTGTGTCAATTTAATCACCCAAAATATCGGATGCTTTGCTGTTTCGAAAAACAGCTTTCTGCTTTATTGCTAACTACTAGGAGGAGTGCATATCAGTGGCGTGCAGTTCATAAAGACTGAAGAGCTTTGTCCACTCTAATAAAAACGAAACATAAAATAAATTTAAAGATAAAATAGGTGAATACAATAAATTTTTTATTAAAATGTGTTTTTTGAAATGTGAAATTGGTGGGGAAATTCTACGCTTATTTATTCAGTTGGCTTCAACAACGAGTTCAATTCATTTTTTTTTCTTTAAAGGAAAGATAAACATTCCCAGGATACGAATAACCTGACAATATTTGAAAATCTTCTAGTACCATCACAGTAAGCGGAAGATTTTGTTTGTGTCTTGATGGAGGACTTAGCCAGTCGAGGAATTGAACTCACGACGCCTGGGTGGGACGCAGAGGCGATGCCAACTCAGCCACTTCAAAATATTATACCCGAAATTGAAAAACGGCACACAGCCTACCTTTCGTCATAAAGCTCATCCCACCGGTATGGATAGTATCGGACACTAACTGTTTTTCATATTTATTTTCTTGTTTTTCCTTTTACATTAATGATTTATGAATTAATCATACGCGAAAAGCTCAGTTATATGATACACTAAATTAAAAGATCGATAATCATCAATGTTTGGAAAAATTGTAATTCAAAATAACAAAATTTTCGTACACTACCGGACAACGACGGGTAGTATCGGACAAATTAGCTCTATGTTTTAAGATCACTCTTTTCTTTGTTTTATAATAAAACAGTTGCTATTGATTAAAATAAATAGGTGTGTATATGAAGACACCATCTTTATTTTTTAAACATGTAACAAAATAGAATACTGTCTCACATATAAAAATGTTCAAATAATCTTTGGGTCACAATGTCTGGAAAGCAAAAATCGAAATCTACATACAACAAAGCACAACCAGCTTCGGCGAGAGTTAAATAAACATTGCATGCCTCAAATTTGTACCTACGGCAATATTATGAACTAACTAACTAACTTGCATTGCTATATCTATATACCAATAAGAGAAATATAACTTATCCGGTACTGTACATTGTCCGATACTATACGAACTCCTCTACTTTTAAGCGCTCCTTTTTAAATTTTATTTTAGCTTTTAATACGTACCTTCGTTTTAAAACCGGTAGCTATTATTTTTCGGCTTTACTAAAGGCAAAAGAGTTTTACTTCTTTTGATTTATCGATTCCATATTTTTAATTATCAACATTACATGCGCATTACACATAGCTACCGTATATTATTATGACCCGGTATATCAGTCCCCCTTTAAGCTCGATATGACAGATACATGTTTTTTATTATTATTTTTTTTTTTAACAGTTTGTTACATATTTTACAGATTTGTGCAATATACAATTTTGTGCGATATATATTCATTCCGAATGTAAGCTGATGCTTGTGCTTGGTACATTTGCATTCGTTAAGTTGATCTATGCTAGAAACCCTAACAATATATGCCGACCGATAACATTCCTGAGTATACTGAAATGCCGGGCCTATGGCGCTTTGAATTTGATAATCTCCCAGACTACTAAGTTCAAATTAAGACTCGTCGAATAAAAGTCACTAAAAGTACCCATCAGAATAATAATAATAATAAATATTTTATTATCTTTTTAATGATACTAAAAAACTTAAAATAACTTTTCTTATTACAGCGATCGTGAAAAATGGAAAGCCGTCAGAACAGGCAGCCTCGATCAGCCTGTCACAGTCGGCAAGCCTCCGGGAAACGCCACAATCCTCGCGAGGTACTGCCGAGACCGGGTGCCCCGTTCCTGCGACCACACCCTCCTGGGGGCCCACGGCACGCCCTCCACCCACCCCTCCAACAAGCGCCGAGGAATGGACAATGTCTACCTAGACAGGAACACCAACAACTACAAAACCCACGAAAGACACGGTTATGCCATCGACAACTCTCAAAGCTCTTACGGGACGTCGAATCAGTTCGACCGAAGGGGTTCTTCTCTTGATAATACTCCATACAATGGCCATGATGGTATAAATGATTATACAATGAAGGGAAGAGGTATTGATGTGAGGCTTTCGATGGAGGGACGAGGTGTTCAAGGAGTTACGAGTGCACCGAGAGTGCCTCGACCGTGTGCCCTCGCTGAGAGTTTCCTGTCGACCGGAGATAGCTTGACCCTGGAGTTGAGACTAGCTGATTCCACTGCACTTAAGTATGTTAACATTATTGATACCTACGTGGTTGTCTGACAAATTTGTTTATTATTATAGATTCGGATACAATCCATATCTTTTGTGTTATCTCCCATGTTTCACCCTTTTCCTTTGACAGGAGCCCAGACCCTGTAAAATAGTTCATCAGGGTTATTATTGGGTGTTAGGTTATGTCTCCTGATTCCACAATATGACTCCAGGTATTTGAGCCTTCTTCTCATCAATGCGGGGCGTTGGCAATATATATATATATCAATTTTATTTCATCTATATTACATATACATATATAAAAGTTTAATTTGTTTTTTAATCAAAGAGGTTGGTCTAAAGAATACACTTCAGCACTCCCAGTAGTAACTGTATCAACAGTTAAATCCACCCAAAACGCTGGACACAAACAATAATTGCATATTTTATGCAGATTATTGCTCTATCAAAAACCATCAGTAAATCATATAATTTTGTGTTTTTTTTTTCTTTCAGGCCCGTGACTTTCAAAGCCTTGTATGAGTTTGTGGATCTGCAGCAGGACGGAGAATCGTATGGTTCGGGTCTCTGCTCGCGTCGCTTCTTCAGCCGCTCAACAGATGCCACCGCTGAACCTCCTCAGCGATTCACCGCTCCGAGAGATGTGTTCCTTTATGGACGTGGAGGAGCCAAGAATTTAAGGTGAGATATGCAATACATAGTGGAATGGATGAGAACATGGTTTAGTAACCAGAACTTCACATTCATGTTCCTTTTCTTTCCTTTCTCCTTACCAAGGTATTTTCAGAATCGCCCTATAAAAGACCCTCAATCAGCATTAAAACGTTCCTTGAAATTCCATTAACTCTGTTTAGTGACTAGATCTGAAGAGACATTGTCCTTTTCTGTCTCCTTTCCTTTGACCCCATTTTTAAAAAATATATTGAAAGTTAACTTTGCCACATTTTTGATACCATTATACTATTTTGGGGATTTAAGTGGGGAATAAATAATATAACATTAATTAATAAAGTAAGGAAAATTATATGGAAAACAAATCGGTTTTACCGGTAAAAAAATTTTTAAATACCGTCTAAATTAGAATTGGGTGAGAGTAAATGAAATCATATAAATAAGTCATCACAATATGACCTAACGCCTAACCACAGTTTGAAAATGGCCTTGAACGCCGAAACAAAGTTTGTTTTAATTTGGATTAACCCTCGTCATCAAAGGGTTAAACTTTTTCTTCACGGCAACTGTCAAGAAGATATGCAAATTGAATTTCAGTGTAATGTCAATTAGCGTGCTCTCCAATTCGAAAAAAGATTCAGGGTATCTGCTTTATTAACGAAAAGGGGTTAACTTATGAAGTTTGAACAGTATAACAGTTTTTATCACAAAAAAAACTAAATCTGGTCAAACAAACAGCTTGTAAGCAAAAGAGATATTAATACTAAATACGTGTGATAACATGAGGTAGCTGCGTGGACATCTGTTGGGTTTCAACCCAGATAGTGGGTTCAATTCCTCTGATATCTAAGTCTCCGTCATTACACAACCAATATTCTCCGCTTATTAATGATGGTTGTAGGATTTTTTCAAATATTGTCTGTAAAGAAATATATTCTATCTCCTATATTCTATCTATCTATATGTATCTATTATATAAAGAAGAATGTCCTAGTTGGTTAGTGTTTGTTTGTTTGTTTTGTATACAAATCTATAGTTTTATTCCGAGCTGAATGAAATTTTACTCACTCGACCTTCGAAACAAGAGGAAGGTCACTATCTACATGAGATTTCGAAAAACCACCGCATCCCCTTTTCCACCCCTTAAAGCAGAATTTTTACTTCTTGACAAAATTTTGCACACTTGATGTTCAAAATAAGATGAAAATTACTTGGTAGTAGTAGAGGTATAGATAGGGTAGAGTTAAAACATTACATCATCAAAACTTTCCTCCCAACCACCGAAAACTCCAAGCAACGCCGAATACTTCAGCTAGTAATACTATATAACAAAGAAAAGAAAGGGAAAAGAGAAAAAAAAGAGAGGATAGAGGCGAACATACTCTCAATAATAATAATATGACTTGAATTGCTCTCCACTCGTCAACTTCACATCAATTTTAATGATCAAACGTAGGACCTCGTCTTGATGGTTCTGCATGTTAATCTTGAAAACATCAACTTTACTCAATCAGTATTATATTGCCACATAAACGGGAAAACTGTAGAAATAATCCTCAGATGTTATATGCTATAACTTTGTTTTGTGTCTTTTCAGTTGTTCTTATCGCTTCGAAGCTCAACGCGGTGAACGGGTAAAGATTATCATCACTTCTCTGACTGTGAACCGCAAGAAGAGAGGGCGCTGCATCACACACGACAGCGCCAGAACTTCTCGTCTTGCCTGTCTCGGCAAGCCCAGGGCTTCCCTGACCGTCTACGAAGTCCCCTGGCCTGGGGCCCCCGCAATACCCAGAGACTGTCTCTGCTCTGAGAAAAAAGGGCTTCTTCCATTCACCTTTGTGTCTTCTACTCATGTTGCGGAAGTCAGGTTCGAAGCCATCAACATGAGCGCTTCTGATGATTTTGGCAACATGTTCTTCGAAGGGACGTACGAATTTGTAAGATCTCCGATTTGCCCTAAAACTCAGAAAGTCACAGGAGCGAGTGGAGAAATTACTTTGGGAATTCCAAGCCACGACGAGGATGAGGTAATAATATTGTAATTTACCTAAATAATGTGAAATAATTTATGTTTTTTTTGTGACACCTCACATGAGCGTCCTTGTCTGTTCGACGCACATATTGCCGGTTGGGCAACGTTGTAAGACAGATTAAGGAGAGGCCGTAGGAAGGGATTGGTTAATGTGGACCTTGTAGAATAATTGTAGATACCGGATACAGACGCCGGTAGCTCGTTCCACATACAAGCTGACTTACACTAAACACGTCGGCGAAATGACCCATTCTCATGAAACCAACATCAACTATGAATGGGTGTTCTGCTCGTGTCCGTCGAGTTTCATGCATGTCCACCGGCGCGGAGGGGATTAATGTTGCTAGCTCCTTCGAACAGTCTACATTGAAATATCGGTTTAACATACTCAGCATACCTACATTGCATCTGTGCATAAGAGATGATAGTTGGCCTGTTAACAACGGATTGTCAATCAGACGACCGCCCTCCTTTGAACAGAATCAAACAAGTATTTGAAAGCTCCAGCCCAGAAATAACTTCCAAATTCAACTATTGGGCGTACTTTAGATTTGTATAGGGTTAGCAGTTGGTCTAATCTACTAACCCTCTACAAGAAGGCCCAGTTTCTTGGAAGCCTGTGTTTAGTTTTTATCATAGAAGACAGCCAAAAGTAAGAAAAGGCATTCCAAAAATCACTAATGTTTATATTGATAAACATTATCTTAGGGATTCATATAATGTTACATACATTCTGACATTTCTATTATAATATCCTGTGTATTATGTAATAAATACAAGAATACCGGGATTATTTTTGTCAGTACGAACATGCACTATTTTCAAAGTGAATAATGCTTTTTGGCAAAAAGCCATTTGCATTTTTATGCATGAAATTTAAAATATTTACATACATATTTCACTGAGAACATGTGTAAAAATGTGAATTAGAGAGAGTTCAAGTATTTTTTTTTATATGTTGCTTTCCTGTTAACTATACTTACATTATGTAATATTTTCATTTAAGGTCACATTTTTTCCGAATATTGCATAAAATTACCTTTGAATAAATGAATACTGCAATGAAAACCTTTTTAAAAATATGAGAAACTTTTAATAACATCGAATAGATTTTAATCATCTCAGAACTAGACTCATGAATGAGCAAATCGGGCATTTTTATTCCAATGTGCGGACAAAAATTTTATATTCGTACCTACATATTATTTTCTTTACCTCTTTTTAGTTGAACTGTCTCCACCACCCGTGGCTTATTGATGCATCACTGGGTCACTATCTGTACGTTCAGATGAGAGGAACATACATGTACGAGCCCGTGTTAGACAATAACGTATCCCACAATGTGACAATCTTGCACGACGACAAAGACCAGTGCCAAACCAAGAACCGCATAGCAATCTACCCAGGATCGCTCCCACCAGTAATAGTATGCCCAAACCCTCCTCCTCACCAAAAACACAATGTTATTAAAGTGTTCTCTGAAGGGTGGGGGGTGCAATCTTCCAATAAGTTCGACCTTCCGATCTTGACCTCGATTCCGACAATAGACCAACTGGGTCAGGAATTCTCAAGGGCAATAGCGGTTGAACTAATTGGTAAAGAAACGGGAACATACTCGATAACATGGCTTGAATTATCTAGACGGTGAGTTATTGTTGGATTCTATTTATGTTTTTGAGTAGATAGTGTTTTTTTTTACAAATGCTGTCACCTATTTGGCATTATATCAATATTTTTCTAGTACATAATATGCTGTTATACATGAAAAGAAAGAAAATATACTGTTTAAAATTGCTAAATGTTATGCGATTATGAGATTTGTATAAATAATCTCTTGTTGAATAAAATCTTCTGTTTCAATCAGACGTTGTTGTTGTATGTAATATGTAATATATTATACTTCATTTTTGAAATTTATTTTTTCTTTTTCAGGAAGCACAATACTTATCCAGCTGTATTTGCTATGTTAGACGTGTGCAAGTACAGATGTCCAGAGTTGAACGCTTGCATCAACGCTTCTCTCTGGTGTGATGGAATATCGCACTGTCCATCAGGATATGACGAAGCTCTATCACATTGTTCCTTCCTGCTCCAACTTCCCCTCCAGTATTTGCTAGCCTTCTGCGCCGCTATCATCTCTGGAGCATCCTTCAGCGTGTTCATTCTCCTGAGGATTCGTAGAAAACGAAGAACCTCTGCGTTCCAGAGGAGACTGGAGAGCATGTCTTCAGACACCGCTGTTTTCGGGGACAAGGAAGTGATTTGCTGACACAGCGACAATTCTGTTAGATACGTGGAAGTTGACCGTGTCACGACGGTGTGACAATGTTTTGAAACGAAACATGGTTACTCTGAGTTTGTTGAAACCAAAATCAGTGAATGTGATTGTTTTTATACACTAATCTCGGTGGTGTCTCACTCTCAAATAATTCTAAGTGTGCCTAATATCGCATCAATTTTAGCATGTCTTCAATTCACGGACAATTGACTATTGCGTGTAATTTGGCAGATTAATTTGATGCGTCGACTCTCAAATGGTTCCAACGATTTCTTGCACTCGAACTCGTGCAATGAGATACTTAGCTAGCTAATATTAATTAAATGATACACCCATTGAGATGTATACGCACAACAAGCAATCTCACTCTCGGTTTCATAAAACAATGCTTCCAATGTATTAACAGAATTGTGATATTGAAGTAAATTATAAAATTATTATTATAACTTAGGTAATGTGATTTTATTTGTAGACTTTATTGGACCAAAACATTAAACATTAAAATTAGGATACCTCTGATAAAGAAATATTATTTGAAGTTTTCATTCAATTATTTATTAGAAACAATGCATTTTTCTATCTAAGTAACCGATACATAAATACTTTTCTATTACGAGTATGTATAATAATATAGTATATTTTAAAAGTGTTGAGTTTCAAATATTTAAGGCATGCTGAAATTGATGGGTATAAGTGTGAAAGGATTTGATAGAATATTAGTCCCAATATAAAAATAAGTGTTTTAAAGACCTTATTATGTTAATTCTCAATTATGTATTTCATTTTTATTAAAAATATGAAATTTATTAAATCTAAGAAACATTTAGAACATTTTTAGAGGGGTTCATATCAAGAGATGGAAAATTTGTTACTACAATAATATTAAGTGCATATAATGATACTTTTTAATACCTTTGAATTTTATTTAAAGTATATTTAATTTTATTGAAGTGCGAAAGATATTTTTTTATTTAATACAAATCAGTGAAGAGACAAATACCTAAACATATGGCAGACAGTATTGGGAATATAATATATTTACAAAGGGTAGATAAAAAATAGATAAATATTTAACTTTTTCAGCATTCAGATTCAATTTCAGCTTTAGATCAAAGATAAATAACATTTAAGTGAGTTTTTGTAATTTTATGTTTTGTGTATCCATTGTCTGATTATTTGTAATTTTATGTTCTGTGTATTCTTTGTCGGATTATTTGTAATTTGTGTAAATTAACTGAGTTTTTATAACTGGATTGTTCTCACGTAAGCGTGAACATCTATAAAAAAACTCAGTTTAAATAAATAAATTTAATTGAAGTTATAAAAATTATGTTAATTTTTTTTTTAAAGGTACCTACTTAGTATAATACTATTATGATTTAAACATTTTAATTTATTAGTTCCATTATAATATATACTAATTATATGGTGGTTTGTTGTAAATACAATATGAGAGAAGATAAATTATTGCATTTAACGCTTTTACCTTTCCTAAAATATTATTTCGTTTGTTTTAAGTTTTGATGTCGATGAAATAAATTATATAAGCATCGTAGAAAATTGTAGGTTATGTGAAAAACAGTAGGAAAATTGTATATGGAAATATGTATGGTTAAATAAATAATAATATAAAATAAATCGAAGTTTAACTTCTAATTTATGTAATATTTATAAAAATTTGTTTACTGAACGATTCTTACTGATTATAAGTTTTTTTTTCCGTATTTTTGTAAAACAATAATGATGTAAAAAAAGTAAATAAATTTATATATAATAACATAAATCATGTCATATCTTAGATTGTAGATGATGCATTAATAAATAGAATAAATTATCAAATTAAATAAATAATCATATAAAAATTAAACTCATTTTATTGTGGTTATCGATTTTAAAATACGTGACTAGATAAAAGATTAAAAATTATAGTAAGTTTTTTTTATTTTTTTTTATTTAATTAATCATTTATTCTTTGCCTCGTTTTTGGTGAGATTTTTATTTTATTTTTTGTTTTGTAGAAAATCAGTATTTATTAATATAATTTTAATGAAATGTTCATGAACAAAATAATTATAGAAGTAATTCAAGGATTTAGCTTTCTGAAATCAACAGCGAATTTAAAAAAAATACGTTTTTTCCTTCAGGTTCTGTTTAATTTATTTTTGGTTAATTTCCTATCAAAGAAATTACTTTTTTAAGTTTTCTGGGCAAATAGTAAGGCAACAAGGTTGTTGACATTGAATAAGACTAATGAATTACACTGGTGTGAAAATCTATAATATGGTTAAACCTTCATAAATGATAATGTAAGACAAGTATTGTAGAGAATATTTATGTACGGATAAAGTGTAAATACGGATTGAAGAATATTTTAAAGGGTCCTTCTAATAAGAAGTATCATTGAGTAACTGCCACTGCCAATAAATGTAATAGTGTTCATGAAAGATGACTCAAAGTCAGGTGCATTCTGACAATAACATTTTAAAGAACTGCTTTATTTAACTCTTCATTCTTTATGAGATTTTGTTACAGTCACATTTATTTGTAAATACGGTTTGAAGAATTTTAATTGAGACTTCAAAAGAACTATGAATGTACTAACTGCCAATAAAGGATATAGTTTTCAAGAAAAACAACTCAAAGTCATGTACATTCTGATAATAACATTTTAAAGAACTGCTTCTCTTTAACTTTTCATTCTTCGTGAATTTTGTTGATGTCAAAATTATTTGTAAATATGGTTTGAAGGATATTTGGAGTGATATTTCTTGGAAAAATTAAATATGTATTTAGTAACTGCCACTGCCAAAAATATTATTCAATGGAGGCAAATCAAAGTCAGGTGTATTCTGACAATAACATTAAAAAACTTTATTTACAGATTTCATTTGAGATTCATTTTCATTTCCAAAGTATTATCATGGTTGATTTTTGAGGTATTTTGTTGTGTTGCACTTCCTCCTCCTTTATTCAACGTTTCGGACATCCTTACAGTGTCCGTCATCTGGGTAAAAGTGAACTTTATTTACCTTCTCATTTTTATGTGATTCTGTTTCCATCTTCAGCAAAATACCATCAACAATGTGAAAACAAAAATAATCCATCTTGTTTTAAAACAGTTTACAGATTTACACACTTATCTGTGAAGGGGGACAAAAGAGGAACTAACATAAACGAGGCAGCCAAAAAATAACAATTATATAATATTTGAACATTTTTGGTATTCTCTGTAGCCCTAATATCTACAGTAGTGATGCCCCAACTGCACTGATAAGTTTGTATTACTTAGGTACCATACCTTTTTTTGATTGTCTAATACTGCCATCAAAAAGGGCTTCCAAGCATGCTCCCACAATGGTGACAATGACCAAGATCTCACAGAGATTGTACTTGACACCAAAAATAGCAATCATTAATGTTGGTAAGATCAGATTGTAAGATTGATTCCTGACTGTGTCCACAAAAAGTGTTCTCCAATTTGATTGGAACAATCAAGGACGTCTTCTAAAGAAGTAAGAACTAATGTGCATTGATGTATTTGAATAATATGTATTTTGTGTATGTCCGATAGGTACCTACTGATCTACATAACTATCTGGTGGATCAGTACCTAGCTATCTAGTAGGGCAGCATTTTTTTCGTATTACTTTACATTGTATTTGTTTTCTGAGTCACAACGACCATTCTTTACAAGAGGGGTTTTATAATTACTTTAGCGACATTCTGTCCTGTTATTTGTAATTTATAGTGAGCTCTCTGGGCTAATTGTTATTTGATTGCAACTACTTTTAATTGATTGATAATTACTGTACAAAAGACGAATGACAGTGTGGGCACTCTTCCTTATTATTTATTACTTAACAATATAACAGATTATAAATAAATAAAATGTCAACTCTCATTGTTTCTCCCTCGACATTTATATTTTATTGTTAACATTTCATAGTTTTATTTAGAAAAAAATATTGTTAAACTTTCTGGAAGTTTTGTCATATTACCACAAATAAATATGGTATTTTATTTTTATCAACTTAAAATAATCTGTAAATTATTGGCAATAAAATTGATTAAAATGTTCTAGTGCTGTTTCATTTTATATTAAGTTATTATAAATTAGTTTGGTGAAAATTTTATTTTTCTAAATTCTGATTACTTAGAACTAAACATCTTCTGTAATTTATTTAGGTAGGTAAGTAAGTAGTATAATTTTTTTAACCTTTCTGTGTGCAGTATGCAGGTGTTCTAAAAAAAGCAAATTGCATTAAAATAATATTTATATCGCTCTGGTTATAGGTAAGTAGGTACACACCTACAGCTTGATACACTTAACTTTACAGTCGACCAAAGGAAGAACTAACTAATGAACTAACTGTTTTTTAATCCATAGTTTTTTGTATCAAAAAATCTACACTAGAAAATCAACAAACAGCAAAGATACGTGTGTCAAGCTGCAAACTAAACTCTACGAGGAAAAATTTCACCCCCAACAAATAGAAAATATCATAATATATTTCCTCTTTTAGTTTGGAAAATTGATATTTTTGTCAGTAATCACTTTCGAATTGAGTTTTTTTTATGAAGTAGGTAGGTACCTACTTATTATAAGAAAATTAGTCTGATAAGAACGTAAATATCACGATTTTTATTTGATTTCTGATTGAAAATACATGATGAGCTTCATTTTACGTTTTATTGACAATATGAACAATAATGTGAATCATACTCTTCCTTATTTTACTTCCGATGATGTTTCTAAAAATAGCATACAATTACTCATAAATTAATAATACACCTACGTCTCAAAAAGAAAAAAATCATGAGTTTATTTTTCTCGGAATAATGTAAGTGTTGGAACAAGCGAACAGGTTCTGACCATAGATGAAAAGAATCTGATGTAAACGTCATACGACATTCATACGTCACACAATCAATTTGGTCACGTGATCACCGACCAACCATCAACCGGGTACCGGCGGGTATGTTTTTGAGGTATTGCTGACGTGCGCAAATCTCCTTGAATGCTTATTGTACGTTGTTTGTTACTCATCGTACTGGTACTGTAATTTCCAGACGGTATTCGTCATAATATAAACTGTCTTAGCTGGCATAGTATAGCGAAGTTTTCCTCGAAAGAATCTATTCGATTACCGGCGTTTGCTACTGACTGGCGTGTGTCCAATTCTTTCGGTTTAAAAATTACTTGCGGGCGTGTCTTACCTCTGTACCGCTGTTGTGATCGTGCCGTACTAAAGCAATTTCGCGCAAGTGCATTCTAAATTTGTCTTCAAGATGAATCCTTATCAACAGGTTGGTGTTCACAATTTCCTTCACTCATTTTAACATTTTATAAAAGGCTTTTTTTTGTTTGTTTGATAGTGGGTAAAAAACTGAATTTGTCCGTCCTTTTTGTCGGCCAATTTGTCATCGTGCTTCGTACCGCTTCCCACCGTTGCAACACTTGCAACTGCTGATGTCTACTTGCCTTTTGTGAGGCATATAACTGGCTTTCTTTTTGTTGTGCAATATCATGACTTTCTTGGCATAAAAAGTATGTCATTAATCTCTGAAGGGATATAGTAAAACCCAATTGACATGGCAGAGAACTCCGAGAAAATAGTTTGCTTACAGATATAACATTTCATACTATTAATTTTTTAATTTTTAGTGTAGACATTTTGCATGTTTTCTGTTTTTCTTTTTTCAACTAACCATTAAAACAATAATAAAAATATTCTGTTATAGATCGTAGGAAATAAGTAGTATTATAATTTATTACACAACTGACCCACTTCATGACTTATTGTTTTATTACTATGTTATCAATAGATTTGCATTATTACATTTATTACACAAACAGTGAACAGCTTATTGGAAAGTGCTATAGTATCACAAAGTATTTTGCTCTAATGGTCAGTCGGAGGAGGGAATGAAAACATGTGAAAATCAGTGTTACGGTTTACATACTCGCAATGCCCAAAAGTACAGTATCAGTTGTAACCATATACTAATTGTCGTACAAGTCTTCACGTTATTTGCTTTCCCTTGGACCTAAATGGTCGTTAGATGTATATGTTTGCAAATGATTCCGTCATCACAGTGCATTTTGACATTGTACGTACGCATACCATTAATTGTGGCTAAATTGTAACCATTTTCATTTTCAAAAGGGCCAACCCGGAGCGCCTCCGCATCCATCCTATCCACAAATGCCATACGCTCCGCCCCAGCCGTACATGCATAACATTGGTCACAGCGGGGCGCCACAGTCCTTCGGGATGCCCATGCCTTACGGGGGAATGCAGCACCCTACTCCCTATCCTCAACAATACTCCCATCAGCCGGGAGGGTACCCCCAGGCTGGTGGTTATCCTTCACAGGGCGGTTACCCTCAACAGGGAGGTTACCCTCCACAGGGCGGTTACCCTCCACAGGGCGGTTACCCTCCGCAGGGTGGTTACCCTTCTCAAGGCCCCGCCCCTGGTGGCTACCCTTCCGAACAACCCCAACAAAGCCAGCATTACACCCCCCAACACGCACCACCTCCAGGGGGGCACGGCCAGGCTCCAAACCCCACACCCAGGAAGGTAACAGTCTACTCTGTTTTTAAAAACTTAAACCTTCGCGAGAAGTGCTGATTTTTTTGAAATCTGACAAATAACGCTGGGCTAATTTAACACATGCTTTATTTGCATTCTACACATTATTTAAAAAAGATAATATCAGTAAACATTCATTCAACAAGATTACAAGACTGATAAAATTATTACTCGATACTATATAGATTGATCTTTTTTTAATGTGTGTCCCTATAATCTTATTTATTTAGGTACTTGAATTTGCTTACATCTAAATAAAGCTACAAACAAACAAGCATGATGCATGAGTTACAAATCTTTCAATCTAATAACGACTATTCGACGAGTGAAATACTTTGTGATAACAACAACCTGCTTTGTGTTTGCATGAATCGTATATTTGAAGTGTGAATCATTAATGTTTATACAATTTATTTTAGCAACCGAGGCCCACTGTGGTGCCCTTTGAACCCTTCAACCCCAGGGCTGATGCCGAGGTTCTCCGCAAGGCCATGAAAGGGTTTGGAACGGATGAGAAGTCCATTATCCAATGCCTGACAAAGAGGAGCAACGTTCAACGGTTAAAGATCGCCTTTGAGTTCAAAACTCTCTACGGAAAGGTAAACAATGTAATGTGATTGTCACTAATGCTTCATTTGTTACTGACAATGTTTTGAGGGCATTATTTTAACAAAAGACATTTTTGGAATCAGTTATAGCAGCAGAAACACAATAGTTAAGCAACATTCAAAGATGCCGGAACTTAGATGATTTTCAGGCACTGTTTAGAATTGAAACATTGTTTGTGTTGTTACTTCTGCTTAGCAATATATCTCAATATCGGAGGTGCTAAAAAATGCATTTATTTTGTATAACAGTACAAGATATTAATTTTATTATCGGTGATGTGGATTATATTTTGATGTAGCTTAGAGTTTATTGGAAAGCCATAAAATCTTAGATAATTAAAGCAAACATTTGCCAGATAGTGAAAAAAAAAACAATTTTTGTTCAATTGTGCATTAATTTGTAATATGATAATGCAATTTGTACTATGTCATAAATATATATTTTTTAACTTTTAGCATAAATTACAGATAGCATAATTTTTATCCATTAAATGCCAGCGTATCCGATCGGCATGTCAAAAATTCGTTTTTTTGAATATTTTTAACTATTCTAGGGAAGCTACGCATTATAGATATGTACAATTTTTATAGATAATAAAGCACAGTATCTGGTAAGACTAGAATTTACAAAAACATCATTACGCAAAAAACAAGTAATAATAATAATTGGATTACTTCTATATTATCACAGGTGCGGTTTTACGAAAATAGACTCAGGCGGGCCGCATTCAAATTTACCCTCGGCATGCTACGAAAGTATTAGATTGTGGGCGGTCGGCATTCCAAAGGTTAAAGATTCATAAACAAACATTAATCTTTTTTTTGTGAATTGATACTTCTAACTCATCAATTTTTAGTATATTTTGTATTGGAAAGTTTCAATGACTTCATGAATAGAGTTTTGTGACGTTATTTACTCTCTGCCTACTCTTGCGGTGAAATTATATGATTATTCGTTAGAGTTAGGTTTCTAGCTGAATGAACAAACGCTTTGGGTTCCCACTCAGGCATTGCGGGTTCAATTCTCTGCTAGTCGAGTCCTCTTATCATTGCAACTTTTTCCACTTATAATGATGGAAGTAGGTGAATTAAAATATTGTCATCTTATTCATAACCCGAAAATGTTTCTATTACTTAATTTATGTCTCCTTTCTGCTGTAGTCATCAACTTCAAGCCATAAAATTGGTCTGTTTTCAAGAAAACAGTCACGAGGCGTTTGCTAGCGTAACCTGGATTTTTCTAGTTTAGTTTTTTTTTGCTATCACACCTTTTTAACTTGACAAGTTAAACAAACTCGTTAAAACATAAGTTAGTGGTTTGACAATATAGATACCTTATCTTGATGCGGTAGCAACAGTCAACACGAATACTTTCCGAGCATATTATAGTTTCTCTGGTGTTACCGATTAAAATTGTTATTGTTATGAAATTATATGAAAACATACCGAGAAATAAACAACAACAGTTTACCTCGATTAATCGACAGTCACATTAAAGCAACACAGATAATGCTCAGCTCAATAATGTAAAACTTTAAAGTTATTTTTTTTTTAAATTTTTGTATCTGAGTCTTGAAGTCAGTACTTCCTGAAAACACCCAATCATGAGTTAACAACATTATTTATTTGATTAGTGAAAAATTCTTTAGATATAAAATCACCTCATTGCCAAGTCGCTATCTTAAATAATATAAAGCTGAGAATCTGTTTGTATGAAGCAGCAACTCTTTCATGTTGAGCTCTGGAATCTTGAAATTTGCACACCCTTTTCTGTCTATAATTTTTATCTCAATGCAACTGTTTTCAGCACGTAACATAATTTCCACCATGAGCTATAGAGCTTTGAATTATGCATCCATTTAGCCATTTAAAAATAAGACATTGTTCCATATTTTTAAATAATTGCCTAGTATGAAAAAAGAGTGTATAAACTTGGCAAAGCTGCATAGTAAGTACATATTAACATGCTTGCTTTTTTTCTTCACATTTTTGACCACCTGTAATAACAAGATTTTATCTGACACGGCAGTGTTATGCAATAATGAACTATAAAGTATCTCTCTCTGCAGCCCATTATCGCATTACATTACTGTTACAGATGGTACTTTTTGTTAATATTTTTGTTTGTTTATTAAATCCACTTCATTACCTTCTCGGCAGGACCTGATTGAAGACCTAAAGAGCGAGTGCACCGGTAAGTTTGAGGACGTGATCGTAGCCCTGATGACTCCTCTGCCCCAGTACTACGCGGAGGAGCTCCACGATGCCATCGTGGGAGTGGGCACCGACGAGGACACCCTTATCGAAGTCCTCTGCACAATGACCAACCACGAGATCAGGGTCATCCAGGATGCCTACCAAACCAGTAAGTATATTAACTCTCTTAGTCTTACATCTCCAATCTATCGGCGCATGTTAACTGTGGTACTTTACAGGGGCAAATATTTAAAAGCTGTCGTCGCAATTTTTGATGTATGTATCATGTAAAATTCAGTGATATGGAAAACGACTGACAGACTGCCACAGCACGGGCATGTGCCTAGTCTGGTGAAAAATATTTTGAAACTCGGACAAAGCTGTGTAGTAACTACTAGTCACTTATAGAATACAACTTGTTAATTTCACTGACAATTCCCATGCCGTGGAATTAATTTTATCTCTTTAATTTATATGCAGTATATAGGAAGTGTAATAAAAAAAATATGGTAAATAATTTTATTACAAACAAAGTAATAAGCATAGGAGGTGTGTTCAAAAGAAAAGGTGAATTTTGAATTTTCCTGGGCTGTGTACATTCAATATCATATATCATATGTTAAGATATCAGTTATTGACAACTGAAAGCGTTAGTCACGTTTTGTTTTTTCTTCGATTTTTAACTAAAAAAATTTTTTTGTAAAAAATCGAAAAACATCGATTTTTTTTTTTTGAAGAAATGCTGATAAGGACATAGAAAACAAACCAAATCTCAAATTTCACTTTAACCGGACTGATGATGCCCCAGAAAACGGCTATCAAGTTCCAACCAAAACTAGGAAATTCCTCCATAGGATTAACAATTTTTTTCTAAAAAGAATAAAAATTTTTTTTGAAGAAGAAATGCTGATGAGGACATAGAAAATAAAGCGAATCTAAAATTTCACTTCAATCGGACTGATGGTGCCTCAGAAAACGAACCTAAATAAAAAATCGAAGAACACCCAAAAACGTGACTAACCTTTCCAGTTGTCAAAAACAAACCACTGATCCAAAATGGCTGATAATGCTAACATATGATAAACATATGTGTACCAACATAACAAAAAAAAAAACGATAATCGAATGTACACAGCCCGTGAAAATTCAAAATTCACCTTTTCTTTTGAACACACCTCGTACATCAAATTTGAATTAATCTCCTTCAGTACTTTCCTTGACTAGTGATGCACTTATTCCAACGTCGATTGCTTCCATGATTGGAAAGCATCTTTCGGAAGGGCCTTCAGCTGCTCCGTCATGGCCCTCTCAATGTCAGGAATGCTGTCAAAACATTTTCCTTTAGGTATGGTTTTTATTTGTGGGCAGTCAGAAGTCGCATGGTGCTAAATTCGGAGAATAAGGAGGATGTGGATAGACAGGAACCTTTTTTCGGGCAAAAAGTGGCAGATCAGAAGTGAAGTGTGGTATGGCGCATTGTCGTGATGAAGGAGGAAGCCATTGGTCCATTTTTCTGTTCTCTTTCTCGTCTCACAAACGTTGCAGTAAGCCCTTGTAATATTCGGAGTTTACAGTTGTACCCCTTGGAACGAACTCTGATCGCACTATGCCCTCATTATAAAAAAAAAAATGACTATGGACTTTTACTGACTTGCCTTCTTAGGGCGAGGAGAGCCACTCGTTTTCAATTTTCATCTCAGGGTCATATCCATGCACCCAACTTTCATATCCAGTTATAATTTTGGCCATGATGTTCGGATCTACTTTAAGACGATCCTTCAATTCCAAGCAAACTGAAACCATTTTCCTTCTGTTCATCAGTCAAATGTCTGGGAACAAATTTTAGACTCACTCGTCTCATTTGCAAATTACCGGTTAAAATGCTTTGCAAGGACCCGTACGTGATGTTCAGTTCTTCTTTAAACTCTCGAATAGTCAATCGCCTGCTTAAACAAACCATTTTTGTCACTTTTTGCACATTTTCGTCTGTTTTTGAGGTCAAAGGATGTCCCGACCCTTGCTCGTCTTAACCAACTCATTTCCGCCTTTAAATCACTCATACCACTTGTAAACGGTCTTCAGAGTCACCACATTATCGCCTTCTTCTTTGGCTTTTTTTTGCAACTTAAAACAAAACTTAATGTTAACTCGTTTGAAATCCATCATACGCGACAGTCCCGGTTAACATGACCTCATTCTTCCAACTCTGGAAGTCGACTGACAAGCCACAACTTCAAAGATAACACTGACTATCTCAAAGGATCAGGTTCTCGGACTTGTTACTTTAAATGGATTTAGCACCAGCAGTTGCTGCTATAAAAATTCATTCACCGTATTTTTTTATCACACCTCATATGTATATTGTCCCTTTGGTGGTAAAATTCATTAAGTGCCACACTAGCTGTATGACACATGGTGAGTTTTACCTCTAACGGGATGTTGTAATCTGACAGCGAACTGTAATTTTATATAATAACTATGAAATTAAACCATCATGCTATTTTTAATGCATAAATAGGCAGATAATGGATTCTCATACTCTATGTTGACTTGGTTTTTAGTTGCAGACAGATTTTCTGCTTCATAGTTAAGATTGTTAAATTTTATTAAATTAACTGTAATCCAATATGTTGGAAAACGTTATATGTATGTGGGGTAAGGTAGACCATTTTTTTAATTTCCTACTTCGAGGATGGAAAAAACAAAACTTCTTACGTGAGAACCTTATAAGTGGATTTCACTGTGACATTTTACTCGAGAAAGTAAACAGAATGTACACCTGTTTAAATAAGTAATTTTCTTAGAAATATGTTCATATATGGTTGCGTTAAATGTATTATTTGTATTATTTGAGATACGCACATAATGTTACCACCGTAGCACGCTCATTGTCAATACATTTTTATTGCAGAACCAATCTTCAGAATTACTTATAGAGTTTCCCGTATTCATTTTATGTATTTGTTCTTTCCAGTTTACAGAACATCTCTGACCCAAGAATTGTCTGCTGATACATCTGGCAGCTTCAAACGCCTGCTGATTGCTCTCTCGTGTGTAAGTGGCCCATTGTTATTTATGATTGAATCAATTACTTGCCATCGTCTTTATGTTTGATTTTATTTTTAAAAATCACAAATACATATATCCCTTTATCTGCGGCTGTCACATGTGTGTGACAGAACAAAATGATTATTTAAATAATTCAAATGAAAATTTTTCAGAATTTCTAGGTCAATTGGTACTGCACCCGGGTTTAAAATGTGTATAGTTTATTCTTTATTCTATCTCTTGAAATATGTATGTTAAAAAACAAAATGATGATACATTGAAATTTTCCAAATTGAGCCTTGAACCGCGTGTTGGGAATTTTCACCTGTTTTGTTCAGCAGTGTATGGGTTACGAATTTTCTAATTTTAAAAGTACTTAAACTCGTATATGTCCACACTATGTAACTGTTTTTATATCATATTTGTTTATATATATCTCCCTAGAAGTAAAACTCATGAAGTGCCATACTAGTTGTTGCCACATAGCGACCTTTTACCTCTAATGGACGATATTATCTTAAGAGTCTCACTATCTCATCTGATGAGACCCTGAAGATGCCTAGTATGATCCAACCAAAGTGTCAATCTGCCCAGCCCATTTAGGCACCATGAGAATCTTAAACACAATACCCATCCCTTTACACATCCCTTTACCGTGCAATAGAATAATCTGTTTGAGTGTCTCAAAAAAAATCTCAAACGTTGAGCTTCCGATGTCATGACATTTGGACAATTTTTTAGTTTCTAATCTCTTTGTCAACAATACTATTTTGAGCACGCAATGTCATTTCCATCATGAGCTATGGAGCTTTAAATATCTTATTTTAGTTTCTTGTCTTATTAAGATTTTGAAAAAAATAATATTGTAACTCAGGCAAAAATGTTATACCATAGTCTATTAATAAATAATTAATTTGAGTGTTTCTACTCTACAGGCCAACAGAGTTGAGAACTTCGAGGTCAACATAGACCAGGCCAGACAAGATGCCCAATCGTTGTTGAGAGCCGGTGAGTTAAACCTGTTTTGAGGTATTCATTAAAATTAATAAGAAATATTTTGTGTAAACCACTGTTAATATATAATTATCAACATGTTTGGGAAACGAAGCTTCCCTCATCGGGATACACAGTATACACAGTATACTGAGAAATAATGGTAAATATGAACAAATGATAATAATGTAAATATAGACATATTACAAGCATCAACAAATATTAATAATAAGTGAAGAAAGTAGGTAAGTAATTAATTAAAAATGAAAGATAATTGAAATAATAAATATATATTAGGAATTCAAAAACATTAAATTATTTTAATAAAAATAAAACCAAGAAAATAACAAGCAATAAAAAAATAAAATAATAGTGGGTATTATTATAATTTTTATGAATAATATTCTAAATATATGAATTAAAATGAAAATATATTTAAGAGATACCTATTTAAAAAAAAGTATTTGATTATTTCTTTAATAAATGTATAATTATTTTGTGGTGTCATTATTAATAAAATTAATGAGAAATACTTTGTGGACACCACTGTTTAATATATATAAATCAACATGTTTTGGAAGCGAAGCTTCCCTCATCAGGATACACAGTATACTGTGAGGAAAGAGCAAAATTTAACACTGTTATTTCTTTTAACACCTTAATTTTTTAAAACTTATATTTTACATTTAGATAAACATTATATTTATTAACAAAAAATGAAAGGCAACTTTATTATTAAATTAATCAAACACTTGGTTTTAAACTATTAATTTATTATTTGAATTAAAAACAAAGTGTTTGTTTAATTTAATAATACATAATATGTATGTCAAACCACACAGTGATTGCTTTCTACAAAAACATTATTTTTCATAAGGAAAGTGTAAATTCTAAATTCCCAAGAAATTGACCCACTCCGGTGCAGTGCATCAGTTTTATTTTCAAATTTGCTTGCCAAGAAGTGTTACACAAGCTGAATTTTTTTTATTTTATTTTTCTCTCAGGCGAGCTTCGCATGGGAACGGACGAGTCCGTCTTCAACGCCATCCTCTGCCAGCGTTCCTTCCCACAGCTGTACGCCACCTTCGAGCAGTACCAAATTGTCACCGGCCACGAGTTTGAGAAAGCCATCAAGAATGAGTTCTCTGGAGACGTAAAGGATGGACTTATGGCTATCGGTAAGAATAATCATTATTATGCTGAGTTTTTTTTCTATTTTAAAGGTATTTCAATGGAAGATGCTTCGAGGAACTAGCGTGATTAGTGATTCCTTCGCACTTGTGTAGTCAGAAAACACGCCAAACGTGCACCCAATATTTGTACACGTTCAACATTTGTCTCATGAAAACGGGTCGCTTCTATGACTCCTTGTGTTCAACAGCTCGGCTGTGGAATGATTTGCTATCCTCTGTATGTCCTCCTTCCTTCAACATGGATCTCTTCAAGACCTAGGTTCACTCCTTCCTTTGTTCAAAAAGACCCTCCACAGAGCATCTCCAAAGATGACAGGGAAATTATTTCACTCAGTTAAGAAAGTTTTAAAAGCTAGTACATTAGGTGTATGTTATTCTTCACTGGATTTCAATTATTTAAAACATTATCTTATTTTCGCTTCCAGTGAAGTTAACATTTCAATCTCTTTGCTTTCCAGTGAAGTGCGTTCGCAGCCGGGCCGACTTCTTCGCCGAGCGTCTGCACAAGTCCATGGCCGGGCTGGGCACCACCGACCGCCAGCTCATTCGGGTCATGGTCACCAGGTCAGAGGTCGACCTTGGAGACATCAAGGACGCCTTTGAGGTCAAGTACGGCAAATCGCTGCAGAGCTGGATCGAGGTAATTTAAGCTGATTTTTTAAAATGCTTTCACACATAGGCCTGATTTTCATTCTCATCAATAAAACTCGGTTACCGCTAAGTAAAAATTTAATTCATACCAATTTCAGTGCCACCGTACGCCATATAATTGAACCTAATTTTTACTCAGCGGTACACTTAAAATGAAGTCATTTTTTTATGTTTGAACCCCCGCTAAGTGTTAAACTGAATTCTAATCTATCAAAATAAATTACATGCTTCATTGTTCACTCTTGTAAAACTTAAGATTTAAAGGTGGAGTACTTTACTTAGGAAGTCATTATTTTTCTCCCATATTTCCCAAACATGTTCTCAATATTCTCAATGATGTTATAATGCAGTGGCGTGCACAGAATTTTTAATCAATGTAGAGGCAGTAGGAAAAACAGCAAATTAATTGACATTCAAAATACCAACAGACTTGGTACGTTTTCGCTCGGAATGGCTAAGCTGCTGGCTTTAGCCTATGTTCGTTGGCATTATCCCCCCACATCTAATATCCAAATAACGGTTTATTTATTCATATTACAAAATTACTGGATATGTATATAAATTTATTTTTTTTGACTGCACAATTGCGCATGAAAGAAAGCCATCATAATATGATAATTATTTCATTAGTAAAGTTGTACTAATGAACAGAGGTACAATAATTTTATAAATTTTAATATTTATTTTTTATCTAGGTAAGGTAACAGTGCTTATGTACCTATATGGAATGAACGGCTCTGTTATTACATATGTTTAAAAAAAAATTAATCTTATTGTTTTTGTTACAGGGTGACACATCTGGCCATTACAAAAAGTGTCTGCTTGCGTTGATCAACTGCTACTAAAGTTTTAAATACATTTTTTAAACCATAAACTAAACTACAAATACGCCAGAACCACCTCTAATGTTAAGAACAATCGTTTCATTTCTCTTTGAGTGTATCACATACATATTATTATGTAATGCAGCCAACAATAGCTTATGTGTGACTCGTCCCAAACAAAGTTCTCTTACAATATGCTTGTACAACAAGTGAGGAGAAGAAGATACAAATAATGATTTTAATTATTAGTCGCACCATTCTCTTGTTGGCAGGACTTTATAACTATCTCAGTCATATTAAGAGTAAATGTAAGACTCGGGAATCTCTATTACTATTATAACTTTACGTATTAGCAAAGAAATATTTAGAAGGGGCATGCTGTGATGTTTTTATTTTTTTATTTTTAGATTTGATTTTCCAGAACAAATCATTTGTTTCAAACCAAAAAAAAAAATATTGAGAGATATAAATTAATTCATAACAATGTCACAGCAAGCCCCTGATAATGCTTTTTTTTTCTTAGGTGGGTGTTAATTAAGATAATACTTTCATAATAATTTTATTCGCTTTTAATGTTTTTGGTACTAAAAAAAAATGTATGTCTTATGATATATTTTTTATTTTATATTTCTAACTTTTTTCTAAATTGTTCTTGTTACACATACCATTGTGTAATTTTTTTTAAATTTAATTTATTGTGTTTCTCAGCCTTTGCACTAACACATTTTATTTAATCTCTTTTATTTTACTTTACGATGTTGCACAAAAGTTGCTGTCATTCGATAACATTATATAAAATGTTTTTCATATTTTTATATGTATTTAAACAAAAACTATATTATTGTGCTTATGAAAAAAAAAACTATCGTGTCTGAATGTTTATATTTATGGAAAACACACCTATTTTCCAAGTGCCACTTTCATTCAATTTAATGAAGCCAAAATGTTGACTATTTTTGTGCCTTGCGGATTACTTTTCAAGGAAGAGTATCTTATAGATTTCAAAGCCTTTACTCTCTCTACGGTGTTCTTCGCTGCTTCAGAAGGCCAGTTTGTAAAACAAAACGAAGAACTTAGCATTTATAACATATTTATCCACTTCCATTTTCACGTACGTGTTACATTATTATATTTAATATTAAAAAAATACATTTATCTTCATGTTTAAACATTTTTGTACGGTAGTTGTGAACGCTTTGTGAGGAAGAGGAACGTGCGGGCCTCTTATAAATTATTGAATTGGTTCTATTAGCGTATTTCTGTCAATAGTCTGACCTCTTGGAATAACATGATTCCGTCTGACACGATAATGTTATGCGATAATAAATTCTAAAGTAGCTTTCTCTAAAACCCATTGTCGCGTGACATTGCTGTGTCAGATAGAACTTTGTTATTGCAAAGGGACGAATTCTCAACTAACGAAAATGTCAATTGCCATATTACACTTTTGAATATATTATGTACTAGTGGTGGGCGAAGCGGCTCGGTTTAGTGAGCCGGATCACTAAATCAGCTCTTTGTAGTGTACCGGTTCGGTGATCCGGCTCGATTGAACGACGGTTCGCTTCCCCCCGCACCATGCCCTGTCCCTCGCTCCCTTGGCCCTCATAAAGACGTCTTTAAGACGCTCTTATACAATATTTTTTTCATCCAGTTTTCATGTGGATTGTCTTTACAGAGAGCCGATTTAGTGATCCAGCTCACTAAACCGAGCCGCTTCGCCCACCACTATTATGTACTTCAATACAGACTGAAATAACTGTGTAGTACAGAACTTATGAAAATATCCATTGAAAATTTTGTCGTAATTTAGAGAGGCCTATTTGTAAGGCTTAATTAAATAAGAGTTTATGATATTTTTATTAGATGTGTCGGCTTTTACGGCCTTTCAAATTATTTAGAAGTGAATGCTATTATTGTCCATGAATGAGTTATAGGTATTTTCATTATAAATTTAACTAATGTTATAGATACTCATGATTTTAATAAATGTTTTGATCCCTAATTGTTTTTTAATTAATATCATTTTTTAATTGTGTTGCTATCAGTTCCGTCTTTATCCTTAGAGCATGCGGGCACGAGCCCAGGGTAGGAGTTACACCAAGGCCCTAGAGGCCCAGGCCTAGGGTCGAAACCACGGGAGGGGGGTGATTAATTTAAAAAAGAACATTATCTCCATAAAGAAGACCCCGATGTGTCCTGAGTTCCCTAGGGTATGTCATCTTTGGGAATGCTGTGAAAATGATACACATTGAGGACACATGATAAGGAAAATATGTATTTTTTTTTAATGTGATTGCTATCGATTGAATTTCTGGTTTCTATGATTAAAATTTTCAACGACTAATCAATCTGTTTTGTAAATACTATTGGGTTGCGCCACAAAATGTTTAGAAGCAGCTGGCAGCCGATCAAAATTACCAGCTTTTTTAGATGATAAAATGACAGTATTTTGTGATTTCACCTTAAATTAGACCAACTACAAAAAAGTAGTTTATCGGGACTTTTTGAATTATATTTTTTTCTGTTGTAAAATAAAATAAAAAAAATGTAGAAAATTTTTTGTCAGCGGCACTTTTCCTTGGGGTCTGCGTCGTAAAGAAGACAAACATTCTAGGGTTATGAATATCTGACAAAATTTTTGTTTCTCTTTCTTCCATCATTATAAGTTGAAAACATAGCCTAGCACTTGGCTACTAGCTGGTTAAGCTGATATATTTTAAATATCTCCGTTTTAAGCATTAGTAAATGTTTAAATAAAAATAAAAATCTAGAGGATTTCCCCTTTTAAAAATACAAAATTATTTCTCATCTACAATATTGTTAGGAAACTGACTTTCCGAATGATGAAAATTGAAAGCATTAAATTTATTGGTTTGGCCTGCGACCTATTTCAGTTGCAGCACTTTTACATGACTGTTATGTCATAGTTCACATTCCACTCCCTTCACCCTCACCACATACCATACGATATAATACGAATGTACCACCTCAGCCAGGAGCACTCCTGTTCCGGTGCGACCGATACACCATAAGGCACTGTTTTGGTAGGACTTGGAATACATGCCCTGTTGATGGGGAGGAGGTTGGAGTTTAATCGACCGGTATACATGGCAACCTAATAAGTCAATTTTGGAATTTAGGATGAGTAGGAATAAAGGAATTGTTTGAGTGTTGGTTTTCATTTCTCGCTTCTTTTTGCTTTATGTTTCATTTTAGTCTCTTCTCGCCTCATCTTGGTTCTTCTGGCCACTTCTTCCTTCTTCTTGGCTCTCCTGGTCTCTTATTGTGGATGTACACATTTCTTCAGACTGATTCGCAGATGGTTCGAAAACTCGGCTGTCATGGAGAGCATTAATTTCTATGTTCCCGATGGTTATCTCCGTCACCGACAGCAGACTGTTTTATCTCCTGGCCTGCAGGACCAACTTGCCAATGGTCATGCCGGTGGGGAGGGCAATCTTGGTGTTAAATATAATCACTTCGTATATCGATATGTTTAGCATCAATGAAGCTGCTTTTAAACATAAAGCTTTGTTGATACTTGTATATTACCAGTAAGTGTTGTATGCAATTTTCTACTACTACTGTTTTGGGATTATGTATGTCTTCCTTCTTTCTTTTGATTTTTATTATTTTTTATAAGTAATTATTTTGAATGTTGTACATTCTGTCTTATTTAATAAATCTTTAAAAATGCTTTAAAATGTAAATGTTATAAAATTTTTAAAAGCAATAAAGAATTGAATTGAATTGTATCTACTTACCTTGCCGTGGCCTTTCTTGCTTGTACTTGACTGTTCTGGTCTCCTGTGGCCTATTATTGTCTATTCTAATCTCTTCTTTCCCCTTAATGCTCCTTATTTGGTCTTCTTGCCTCTTCTTTCTTCTTCTAGCCTCTCTTTGTTTCTTCTTGTCACATCTTGCTTCTTCTCAAATCAAATACAGCTTCGTCTTGTTCGAATCAAATAGAGCTGTGTGCGCGCAAAGGACACTACTCTAAAATACAATGAAGTACTTACCGATTCCAAAACTATAAAATTGAACTAAATTCAACAGAATGGGATAAAAACTGACTGAAATAATAATAAACAATTAAGATAAATATAAAATAAAATAAAATGATCATAAAAATTGCAATATCTTTTCTCAATTTTTTTTCTTTGTACGTTATTGGGGGAAAGAATTTCGAGAAGCGCAAACTTTTAAATGCATTCAATAGGTGCGAGTATGTTCGTAATGAAAACGATAATATGAAACATTAATTTAAACTGCATTTTTTTGCTGTTGCTGTTGAAGCTTGTGGAATTTGTTTCCCAAAACCATTAATTACTTCAAGTGTACCCTTTACGCATTTAACTATGACGCAGGTACGTCAACAGTCAAAGTAATATTCTAGGCATCAATGAGGATTGAACTTGTAGGTACCTACTAGTAAATAAACAAAATCTAGAGATCTAGCAATAAGTATTACATAATTTGTCAAAACAAGCAAAAAATAGTAATATGTAAAAATCTTATCTTATGGTTTGAGTGCTGTTTCGGGATATACTAGTCCATTTTTGTTTATAATATGTCATAATATTAATCACTTCACACTAGAACTGTTGTCTTCATCTCCCCAGTTCGTCCCAAACACGCTAAGCTTCGTGTGCTTTTGTCAACTACCAAATATATTTTGAATGCGTTTTAAAATATATATTTTAAATCAAACACAACTTTACAAAGGAAAGAGCTAAAATTAGGTTGCAAAGCAAAACAAATTGCCTTGATTATATTGCTTGTATGTATCACTTTTCGGGGAAATCGGTTTAAGAAAACACAGGGTAATTCAGAAAGGAATGAGGACCTCAAAATACACATTCTCCTTCGACACCCACACACTTGACTCCCCTTCTCCCTCACTACATACCCTAATAAATTGAGGATGCCACAGTTCCACGGATCCAGGAAATTAGGACAATTTTTTATTAGTTTGTTACAGATTCGTGTAATGTACAATTTTGTGCAATATATATTGTTTCCTAATGTAAACTGATGCTTGTACTTAGGAAAGGAGCGGTCTTTATTAAAAAAATGCTGTATGGTGTAAACAAATACATACATATACGTATGTATAAAAGAAAAAAATAAAATGTTTCAACTATGGAACATGTATAACAATTTAAAAATAATTTTTTATTAACAAGGGCGAGAGGGACGGAACGGAATTTATTATTTCGAAATATTGATAGTATTATTATGCAATACGATAAACATAATGTTTTTAAATAGAAAAATATTTATTAAATATTTTATCAATTTACATAGGCTTAGCATTTATCAAAATCTAATCAGAAATATTACTTTTTCTGACTGTCCTATTATATGTTTTACAAAATATTTAAAATATGAATATGATTTTTAAAGTGGAGAAAAATATTTTTAATCTTGTCTCGTTACGTTTTTGTAAATAAACTTAAACAAAGATTTATAATCCGCGTTAAATTAAAAAAAAAAAAAAAACTTTAAAGTTACGTAGTGTTTATGAAAAATTTAAACTACGCACTGTTCTTTTTTTTTAATTTATCTCATTGACATGTTAAAGAAAAACCTTCACAGCAAGGACATTCAACTTTTTAAATGTTTTTGTAAAACATGCGTAGAAAGGTCAGCAATGTGTAATATTTCTGATTTTATTTTGATAAATGCTAAGCCCATGCAAATTTAAAAAAAAACCTAATAAATATTTTTCTCTTTAAAAACACCATGTTTATCGTATTGCACAAAAATTTTATCATTATTTTGAATTTATAAAAAATAAATCTTCGACGTCCCTCTCCCCATTATACTTACCTAATTTATTCAATTTTTGTTTATGTTTATAATATATCTATTCTTACATTATTGTGTTCTATGTTTATCATTTGTCTATACTTGACATTATTATTTTTTAGTATTCTATATATTCCTCATGAGGAAGCTTCACTTTTGAAACATGTTGATATGTATATATTAATAAAGAGGTGATTACAAAGTAATTTTTAATTCATTTATTAATACAATTTGAATCGCAACTTGTATGTCCCAGTAGGTAATTTCTGTTACGAATTTTAATAGAGATAATCGATATTTATGGTAGTTTCCTCTAAGGTATAAGGTATATAATAAGTTTTTTTCGGTATTTAGTGTTAATAGATTTATGTATAGATTAACCAGGTTTTCAGAATATCAATTGCTCTATTAGCTGATACTATTTTGTTCCATGTGTTTTCTTCAAAAGTTATTACTGTATTATCTGCATAGGATATAATATTACCATTATTAACACGTTCATTGCTAACTAAAATTCGTACACATTAATGCCATGCTGAGAACATTTGACTGAAAGGTCGAGCAAACTAAAGGAGTGTTTACATGAGCATAATATTGTATAGACATTATAATTTACTGTTTTTTTTTCAGAAAGAAAACGAGAAAGAGGAATGTGTAATGTTTTATTTATTAGGAATGTGTAATGTTTTATTTATTAGGAATGTGTAATGTTTTATTTATTATGGCGAACTAAAGGAGTATTTACATGCGGAAAAATTTCGTATGGACGTAAACGTAAACGCTGCTTTATGCACGACAATGACAAAACGCTTCTAACGACCGGTATGAATGACGGATCTATTCAAACTGCCGAACAGTGACAGTGCCTAGCGCTGAGGCTAGAAACGACTCAAAATCACATGGCTGCGTCTGTTTTAGACCGGAAATGGAACAGACGGCGCAACGCATAAATATCCTGCTTGTGTCTCTAAAACAAGTTTGTACTAGTGATATTATGATAGATAGGTGAATAATTAATTTAATATTATATAATAGCAGTTTTTATAATACCAGCATGTTTTATAAATATCCTGCTTGTGTCTCTAAAACAAGTTTGTACTAGTGATATTATGATAGATAGGTGAATAATTAATTTAATATTATATAATA